>JABWIB010000836.1:52857-63567 GCA_016617825.1 Platyplectrum ornatum | reverse complement strand
TAAGACCTAATTATGTTTGTATTCAGTATGACAACTGCATAAACAAGTCCATACTGTACATAGGCCAGAATATGACAGAATACCCCCTCAGTTACAAGTCTATGTACATCTAGTTTTATACCAGACTCCCTCATCTGTATGCTACGGTTTTATATTTTTGCTAAATATACCACATTATTTGGCATGCATGCATGCAAGTCTAATGTGTATGCTGCTATTGCAAGATGCTTTATCAACCCTATGACTGTATCTCAGTCTGCACCTTAATACACTGGGTACACTAGATGCGTTGCTAACAGAATGCTAGTAACTAGCAATGGTGTCCTGCAAATGAAAGTAGACTGTAATTCAGACTGTGGGAAAAAATAACAGTCACTCAAATGCATTAATAACCACATACATTGTCATGTATGTACTTTTTATGTTCTGTCCTATTGTGCCGCACTCAAAGGTTATGCCACACGGGTCTAACCTATTGTGCTCTTTTACAAGGTTCTGTCCTATTGTCCTCCCAGGTTCTGTATCAGTGATCTCTCCTGTTGTCTCTGGTCCAGGGTTCTGTGCAATTGTACCCTGCTCCCAGGTTCTGTCTTACTGACCTGTCCTATTATGTTTCAGTCACAGGGTTTGTCATATTGTGCTATACTTTCAATTTGCCTTACTATTCTGCCCCGTCTCCATAGTCTACTCTTATACCTATACTATAAGTCTACTATTATACTTTACTTACAGTTCCTATTTTTGCCCAGCTCTGGTTACTCTATTTTTCTTTTCTCTCCGCTCTAGTTCATATATAACGACAGACAGATATTGTTTCAATTGATAATATGCAATACTTTTGATGTAGGAATATTGTGGTGTTGCATTGGCTTTCAATAAGTGATTTATAACACATGACACATGGCTCTTGTACTAGTGATCAAACACTTTTTGCAGTATGTAAGACACAATATGTTTCTCCCTGGGTATATTTAGCCAGCATGAGTGCCCTTTGTAGATATGCTGCTCTTTGCTTTGCTGGTAAACATCATATTTGGGGGAGTGTTAAACAGCTAGAAGTAAAGAAAGTCTTTGTTTTCTTATAACAATAATCTTGTTTCTTGACCAGAACCTGTAGGAAGGAAACACTTTGTTTTTGTGNATATGTCAGAGAAACAACATTTGCTGCGGATAAAGTTTACTACATTGCATTCAAGTTCTGTTCCATAAATCTTTTACGTTATAGGATTTATTTTTTTGTGAAATTGTTATTCGTGTTAAAATGCCTTTTCATGTGTTTTGTTTCAGCCTGTAGTCGGAATGCAGCAATCTGTGTTGGAATGTCTTTCTATTGCTTATTCCTTGGGAGAGGAACCATTATATACCTCTTGTATGAGGTAAGTTAATATGGCTGTCTAAAAGCATTGCAGCAATGTAGTCATGTTATAGTTTAGCTGGAGTAAATCTAAAAAGACATGACACAGGCGCTGCTTGTTATGTACCAGGTCACCCCGCTATCTATCATTCTGAGCATTGCATACTTTTGATATAAAACGCTGTTAAAAGCCTTTATATAAGATAGTATACATTATTATTATTATTATTTTTATTAATAACGTTTATTTATTAGCAGATACAAAATGTCGTACAATGGGGGATACAAACAGACAGAATGGATGTGGATGAGGGGCCCTGCCCACAGGCTTACATTCTATAGGAGATTGGGGATTTGATACATAGTGCAATTGCACATAAACTAGAGACAATTTAGTTGGCTGCCAATTACTCTTCTGATATGTTTTTGGGGTGTGGGAGGAAACCGGCGCACCTGGAGGAACCCCACGCAGACACAGGGAGAACATACAAACTCCTCACAGATGAGGTCCTGTCCAGGAATTGACCTTAAAACCTTAGTGCTGTGAGGCACCATAGCATTGCTATTGCTGCCTGTTTTTTGTGGACATTAGGTTATATACAGCAAGGCATAATCAGGTGCAAACAGATAAGTCTAAAGCTGTTATAACTAATTATAAGACATACATTGCATTACACAACATTTTGTATGACTAAGAATCTCGCTTATTTGGATCCACCTGTCCACTGGACATACTCACTGCAAATTATGGCAACTAAAAAATCCTTATTAAATACTTACTAAAATTCGCGCTCTTTATATGCATCTTGACATATTTATTGTGGATTAGCATTACAAATATACTTGAATGTGTTTATAAGTAACCGTTTTGTCTATTGTTTCATTACTTAGGTGGATGGAGAAGTATTTTGTGAAATGTTGGTCTGACAGGAGCTTTGCCAATTTGCCTGTGGATTTACAGAAAAGCTGCTTTAGTATTTTGGTTCAGTCACTTGTGAGTACAAATGAGCTCATCCCGCGCCTATTGTCTGTCTCTGTATCTAGCGCCATTGTTTTGCTGGTGGTAGAAAGGGGAGGGGGGGAAGAGGCAGTGATGTGGTAAAGGTTTACATTGGCAGGTCACGAAATCCAAGCTCTGGCGTTTTCAGCAAACCCAGCAAATGCGATTTTGTAATATATTAAATTGGACACGGGCAGTGATGCATGCTGATACTGTGGAAACATAACAAGACCTATCTTCTATCCTATAAACTCCGATAAATCCCTTTGTTTTGTCATGTTGTAAGGAATCCTGCAAGCATAATGTTTTGGAACAGTGTGTTTAACAACTTATAAACATTATAGATGAAGAAATACATGCTTATATAGCATTTTACTCATGAAATGATATTTAAATACCAGATATATTTTTTTGTATCTTGGTAAATATGTTGCCTATGAAATTCATTTTCTTCTCTACTTCTATAGTGTTAATCAATGACTTGCATGTAATAAAATGTGACGTAATGACACTGTTGTAAAATGATAGCGTATATTAACCATATGTATCCCCCTCTCTCTTTGTGTGTTTTATCGGCTGACTATTATTATTATTGTCATGCAGTGTATAGCAAGGACCTAATACATTGATTGTTCTATATTCCTATATACTCCAGCAGCAGTGGTCACACAATAATCATAGTAAAGTAATGTGATGCTGGTCACACAGTAATCCTGTCTACAGCTAGTGTGACGATAATAAAATGATGCTGCTCCCTCAGTAATCCTGTTTAGAGCGATTGTGAGGATAGTGAAATGATGCTGGTGACACAGTAAATACTGTTCAGTGCAAGGATAGTGTAATGATACTGGTCACACCGTAATAGTGTACACAGCTAATGTGAGGATGGTAAAATTATACTGGTCACACAATAAATACTGTTCAGAAACAGTGCAAGGATAGGGACGTGATGCTGGTCACATAGTAATAGGGCCCAGAGCTAGTGTGATAATAGTGATGATGCTGGCCATACATTAATAGGGCCCAGAGCTAGTGTGATAATAGTGATGATTCTGGCCATACAGTAATAGGGCCCAGAGCTAGTGTGAAAATAGTGACATGATGCTGGCCATATAGTAGTAGGGCCCAGAACTAGTGTAGTGAAATTGTTCTGGTCACACAGTAATAGTTTCCAGACCTTGTAGTGAAGAGATGTTGATCACATATTAATTCTATTTAGAGCGAGTGGGGGATAGTGAAATGACGCTGGTCATACTTCTCATCCAGAGCCAGTGTGAGGATAGTGCATGTTGCAATAATATTTATGACATCTTGAAACCTTTCTTGCTGATGTGATTGATACATTGGTGAAAAAGAGAAATCATGACTGAACCAGACATTGCTGCATAACAATATACCGTACCTGTTATCTTATCTGTCATTTCTATCTGATGACCACACTAGCCTTTGTTTTCCAGTCTTATAGAAATGCAGCCTTTCTTCTGATGGAAAGTGACAGGCTCATCAGCAGTCTTCCTGGGGTGAAGTGGGCAGAAAGGGCAAGGAACTTGGCATCTGATTTGCAGGAAGAATGTGTAAGATTTATTGTGACAAACTTCTCACAGATAATAAAAAGTGAAAGCTTCACTCAATTGTTACAGGTAAAAATAAATACAACTTTCCTGCTGATCTTTTGCATTTTCAAGCATACAATGAAAGGTTACACGTGTACTTTTCTTTTATCCATTATCTTTAGCTAATATTAATCTCTTATATCCACATGAATGGTGCCTACTGTTATTCTATAGCAATTATGTAACACAGTGTGACAAAGTGTGAGTTCAATGTGTATTTAGTTGAGTGTTGCCAACTCTCACAGAACTACCAGGAGACTCCGGAAAAACGGGGGAATTGCCTAAAATTCAGGAGAATTCTGCAACTTTGATTTTCATTGTCACTGCCTTCAGTACTGGGAGTATATTTACTATAGAGATTGCTGTGGGATAGAAAAGTGGAGATGTTGCCCATAGCAACCAATGAGATTCGAGTTCACATTCTCCAGTGTGTAAAATGAAACTGAGAGCTTGAATCTGACTTAATAACAAGAAATCCCCATTTATCCCTAGTAAACATTTTGCCATTCAGAGGGCATCCCTATGCTGTTGGCTATAGGTAACCAAATGNCGGCACAGCTCAATTTAATGCAGTTAAATAATCCAATAACATTTATCTGGCATGAGAGGGAATTATATTTTATTCAAAATTGCCTTTAGGAAAAATATAGAACATTTAGTTATAAAAGTAGTTAATTGTGGTGATTTACCAAGTCTTAAAATTATAAAATGAAGTCAGTCATGGCTTTTATTAAACCTGGCCATACACTATAAGATAAATTGTTCCAATCAAAAGATTTTTCAAGAGTGGGCAAAACCATGTTGAATTGCAGGGGAGGCAAATTGGATTAATTGCAATCAGTATTAAGCTGGCCACACACTATAAGATAAATTGTTTCAATCGAAAGGTTTTTTCAAGAGTGGGCAAAACCATGTTGAATTGCAGGGGAGGTNAATTGAATTAGTTGCAATCAGTATTACAGGTGAGAGATGATGTTTCCTTAACAGTAACGCTGGTCAGTATCTGTGTGCAACATGCAACAATAAAGTATTCTCCCTGCATGCAAACACTGACATTCATTTTACCTCCCCTGCAATTCAACATGGTTTTACCCACTCTTGAAAAAATCGTTTGATTGGAACAATTTATCTTATAGTGTGTGGCCAGCTTTACAGGTGAGAGATGTTTCCTAGTCTAATAACAGTGTAACAGTAACGCTGGTCAGTATCCAGTTCCAATCTCAACACATTGGCAGCAAATGAAATATCTGTCCTCAGAAATAAATTAACAGCAGCACATTTCTTCTCACCCTTATAGGCCCAGGGGATGAGCAGTCGACCATACCTTTTAGAACACATTTTTAATGAAATTGAGAAAAGCATTTCATTTCAAAACTGCTCCTTTCTGTTTATGGCTTTGGATGAGTTATTGAATTTGGCATCAGAAAATGAAATGGTAAGTGTCCCCATGTTCTTACTTTTTTGTATTTTATGAGAGAAAGCTGCACAAACTTTCTCCGCAGGGCAATGTCTTTTCAATACTACATAATACAGTTATAGTTCTTATGGCGCTCACAAAGAATTACAAAACAGCAAATGGAATCTTTATGTGCTACAATGCCACAGTGAATTGTACTGATCTGCTTTTTTTGATTGTCCACGAAATGGTAAAATATCCCACAATGCACTATACTATTAGGTACATTTTATATTGGGGGGGGTTTATATTTAAATTTTGTAGTAGGGGCAGGGTTTCTGGGGTATTGTACCGCAATGGGGTTTCTGGGGTACCACAAATCTGCACAGGTTACTTAAGTCAGGGGTAATCTCTTCTATACCTTGCAATTCCAGCACGAAAGGCNGGAGTTAAAGGATAGTTCCCTCTCCCGTACGCCCGCACAGGTCTGGATCTGGCCTCGTTGTGAATGAAACATATTCCCTACATAATGGTCTACAGCCATTATGGGGAGAACTAGTTACCTATATTTTATGAACAGCCAATTCTTATATAAAATAATCTACTTAGTAAATTTTGTGTGGGGGTGCAAATAAAATAATAAACCCTAAACACAGGGTATAAAAAATAGTTTTGTGATAATTTAACTAAAGGCAAAACTAAACAACATTCTAAAATTCAAGAACTCAAAAACAGCTCTGATATGATATGACCATAAAATGTCTGAAACTGTTAGGAGTTATGTCTGAGCTAAAACTAGATTTATTAGAAAGGGAATATTTGTGTGCCGTTTGTTTGTGAATAATTTATTTCTGCACATGTACACACATCTGTGTGACCTAATCTGAATGCAAATGGTTGAATCCAAACTTCTTCAAATGACACTTCTGTCATGAGGAACAGACTGGGTACACAATGTATACTTTTAAATAGAGAGGACTATGTTTGCTATTTTGCAGAAACACATGCACCCATTTAAGCAATTTTAGTACCTTAGAATGTATTCCACCTGGCTCATAGATTGTTCTACTTTCAGCTTGGAGAGTTCTGTTAAGACTCACAAAGTAACTCAATGTAATTACTTTGTTTTTATCATTTTCCTTGCAATTTACCTGAGGTCCATCCCGTCTTTTTGTCTTGTGGATATTAAATGGAATAGTAAATTTATCTGTACTGTCACCCTCAACAGACTTACTATAACTTCTTTAGTTTCCCCCTTTCATTTATATACCTATGAAAGATTTAGTATAATTGTCATATTGAATGTGACATTTTTCTTTTTTCTTAAGATTTTGAGCCAACAACCTGGTATCCTCAATACTGGGTCAGGTCCACTCCTGTTCTCTAGTTGTAGACACTATTTGTATTTGCCTTTGTTTTCTCTGTTCTTTATTTTAGCATTTTGCATGCTTAGCCCCTGACACAGACCCATTTTTATTACCAAGCATGACAAATTTTACCCATTCTGCGTTCGTAAATTACATAATCGTTAGCATGTCCCTTCCAATTTTTTAAACCTTACACTCCTGTTAAGAATTTTGCTATGACCATAACACACTGTACTGTTTAATCTGTACATTATGGAGCTTAGTTGGTACAGTGTTGTCCTGGTAGCTGCCTTTGACAGATCCTTTCAATGATAATTAAGGACAAATTGACAGGCTGTGATGTTTCAGCATTTCATTACCAAGTGTATTAAAACTAAGGTTGGCTTCATTGTGTCCTAAAGAAAGATGCCTTTTGAAATAAATCACAGTCACAGCAGTCAGTCAACATTTAATGATAATGATATTTTTAAGGCTTATCATTTTAACAGTTATCTCCAAGTAAAAGTCACTATATCCATGCATCCAAGTGACCTTGCCGCTAAACACTCTTCTAGCATGGACACATTAAATTTACAAACTCGTTCAAGTGAAAAATAGTGGTAGTTTGAAATACTAATCACTATGCAGTATTTCTGTACCCCTATGCTGCACATTGTAATACTAAATTACAGTATGTCCTCTGTTGAACCTCTCTGAAGAGTCATTGCTGTTAACAGGGCACACACCAGTGTGATTGTCATGTAAATAGCACAATAAGCAACAAGTTCAGCCAACGTCTGTTCAGATTGTGTTCTCAAAAGATGTCTATGGTCAAATAATTAGATTTTTGGGAGCTCCTAATATGTCCCGATGTCTGCAGAAACCCTTCCACGTGTACTGACAAACAGTCTTCAGAGCAACGATTTCCATTCATAATTCTGTATAGAGCCATCCTGTGGATTTGTGTGTAATTGCAGTATATTATTGCAGCAAAGNTTTCTGGGATAGCTTTTAGATGTTTAGCAAGAAACTACTAGACCAATGTGTACAGGGGAATTGTGCAACTGGAGTTCGTTATATGAATCTTTTAAACTCAGCTGATTGTTTGCTAAATGTAAGTGTGTATCCAGCATTAAGCTGGCCACTCACTAGATGATTATTGCCAAATTCCACTATTCTTGTTCTAGTGTGTGGGTTAAATTTTATTTTTTTGAAAGGCGATAAAACTCCATGGAAACGCGAAGGTCATGATTATTTTATTATATTGGAATTCCTGACTGATAATCAAACACAAAAAAAAAAAGAAAAAAAGTCCTGAAAGGATTGACAGGCATTCCGTCCAGCTTGGCGGGATACCCGACGTTCAGAAAAAGACCTGCTCCTCTTCATTCACCACGCAAGCGTCAGCAGTACGGGAGATAACTCCGCTGGGCATTCACTAGAACAATGATCATTCTAGTGCATGGGGCCGGTAATGGGGAAATCGTTCCGTTTTTCTGCACTATTCACACTAGAACGATAATTGTTCTAGTGAGTGGCCAGCTAGTTGTGCGAAGTGTGTATTCTGATTGTAAAGGACAGATACATAAACGTATGCAGACAGCTATATTGAATGAAATGTGATCCAAACACATGGAAATGAGAGGAAAATTGTATGGTAGGATCTGGTCCAGTGGAAATTTAGTAGTGGCAGTATGAAAACATAATAACCATGGCAGTAAATGGAAATATATGTACGGTAATATTTCAATTATATCCGTTGGAGCCCTGATCTTGTCTTATATTATTTTTAAATAAATATTTCATGTTTGCAGTCATACACCTTTATGCACAACTCCTCATTTCTTATTTCTCATCGTCCAGAATATTTATGCAGTATATCACAAGCCTTAAAAAGAAAATATTCATTTTAATCAATCTAATAATATAATCTATAATTCATGTGTTGTAGCCACATATATATATTTTTTTTAAATGCACCAAAATATAAAGTGCTAATAAACACTGAATACTTCTCCTATTCATGGTTTCATTTTACAACACAGTAAGCCATTCTCTATAAATGACTTAGACCTTGTTATTCACAATTTTAGATTTCATAGGAGTTGTGACCAATAGGACAAGCATTTTCTCCATGATCATCCTGCCTTTAAAATCTCATGTGAACTTGTTCCATGACAAGAGCATGTTATTTATTTTTGGTACATGGTTGTACAAGTGTGGTCACTCACAGGTGTCTGTTTGGGGAGTATCAAACGTTGTTGTCCCTGAGCAAGAACACACAAACCAGGAGGAAGACACTGCTATTCACATATAATTGTGGGGATATGCTGGTTTATGTACTTACCCATAGGGCTTATTTTTGGGGTAGGTCTTATTTGCATTAACATTGAACACTGCAGCATTGGAGTAAGCAGATGAATTCATACTGTATACATGATGAATTGCGAAGCAAAACGCACAGCTATACTCCTCTTGGTGCATAGACCGTAACGAGGAGTAGCACACAGCAATATTCAGTATACATAGTGGCTTATTACTGCACTGCAAAAGTAGCTAGCAACAATAGAATAGAAAAAGTTCTATGTACTGTCAGACTATGTCATAGTCAATAAAACGAATCGCCACATTAGCACCTATTGAGGTGTACGCGGACTAAGCCATAGAAATTTCAGCAGTAGAGGTCGTCCTATCCTTTGATCACTGCGACTTATAAGTCTACCACTTCGTCACTCATGCTGCATAAAGAGACTTGGCACAAGGACAGGCAGCACTGGAATGGTCACCCTTCATCTATAAAAATAAAGACTATTGCTGGGACATTGTCCACCTGTCCTTCACCTCTCACAGTAGTGTTTTAAGAATCACACAAGGGATTTGTACTGGGGAATGTTATTAGCACCTCTAATCACACCCTGTACAAAACGTACTGCAATGCAGACAAATCAGACAGCAGTTAATGTATGACAGGCTGCAGCCATGAGCTGGCTGTTGTAGTGTGTCCATTACATTGTGAAATAAAATCAAATAATACTCTCTGCATCTGCCAACAGCAGTAACAAGCATATTCTGTTTTCAACGGTCCCCTATCTTTGTATACTTTTCTTTGCATGCATAATCTAGAATAAAAGATTTTCATTTTATTAAATACAATATTTATACGCTCATTTAAAATGGCTTATTTATGCATAACACACTGGAACCTACAGACTTGTAATTCATGAGCCCTACATAAATCTGTCTGTTTTATATATAAATAGCTTGGCAGCTCAGACGCCTCATATAGTAGAGAGATTAGGGGATTAGCTAATTCAATTATACAAAGACAGTGAATATATTGTGTCCATTGTATTTTTAAAATGTGTAACTGGCATTTATTATGCTTTATTAGGAACCACAAAGGGTCCAAAGTGCTGTACATACACAATAAACAAATATTACATATTATAATAGAGGTGGAAAACGCTATAACACATTGCAGCAAATTAATAATCCAGCAGAAACAAGGTAAAGACTTTCACAATAACCACACATATTAAACGCAATATAAAGCACAAAGTAGAAGTCAAGCGCCATGCTCGCCCTTTCAGATGCTGTCATGCTCGCCTTTCACAGTGATCCAGGTACCAGTCCAGTGTATATATTGTTCACTCTATTTAAATCCTGTCTGCTGGTGCTATCATTGCCAGAACAACTTGATTCATCAAGGAGCCTAGTTCTTGTTACTCTTCATCTTATTGTTATTCCAGGGAGTTCTCTGCTACAGTCTCAGCTCCTGCTTCTAGCCTGCTATGCTCCAGAGTAGCCTGCAGCCTTGCTTCTGTTACCTGTGAGACCCCTCGGCCTGTGCTGCCAGTGTTACCTGTGAGACCCCTCGGCCTGTGCTGCCAGTGTTACCTGTGAGACCCCTCGGCCTGAGCTGCCAGTGTTACCTGTCTGTGAGACCCCTCGGCCTGAGCTGCCAGTGTTACCTGTCTGTGAGACCCCTCGGCCTGAGCTGC
>JABWIB010000836.1:38329-50256 GCA_016617825.1 Platyplectrum ornatum | reverse complement strand
ATATATATATAATGGGAGAGAGAGACTGACTTCCACAGAAGTCCATAAGTATTATACGTGACCCTGACCCTGTATGTGTCTGTGGTGTCTGTGATTATTTACCTCCCAAACCACACCATAATAGTTTTTTTAATATGTCATATGATCCGTATTTACTTAGGTGTTTCTAGTTAGTCACTTTTTTTATTTTACTGTTTTATTATTAAATTGCCCATTGTTATTTTACATCTGTATCATATTGTGGAAATTATATGGATTACATACATTTATGCATATACATATTAAATCTCCACTAAGAGACAATTAAAGTGTATATTGTTCTTAATAAAAGCTGTATACCTAGAGTCCCATTCCTATACAAATATAAGAAGAAGGCATAGTAGGTTAGGTAAATCTGCACTATCATATAAAACACTAACAGACGTGCTGAATGCTTAATCACACCGACAATCGCTCCCTGGAGTATTTGACTTTGCAGTCAGCTGGCAAAAAGACACCAATGAAGAAAAGCGTGTGTTTGTTTAAGATGGCGTTTCCAGCGTCTGACACATGCAGCCACACATTCACACACTGCCATTCCTGCAGCTCCTCCAGTAGGCAGTCATACAGGTCTAATGACATCACTGACATAGCTCAGGGAGTAAGTAGATTCGGAGAGAGGGAGAGGAATATAATGACTGGTTGCTATGGGAATGTGCCTCTGAACAGCTGCTGATTTGTTCCTTGAACATAGGTTTTTACGTGCAAGATACAGGCTCTGCGTGATAAGCTCTGGAGCTTCCTGGTCCAGTCTTTTTATGCTGTACGGCACACGGAGGGCTGGAAATTGATAAGGCCAAGTGATCAGAGCAAAATACAAGCAGGTACGTTTCTGTCTACCCCTCTTTGCTTATGTCATTAATTCTGCACAGGCTTATGGTCTTGTTATCATTGCTGTATGTTATTTACGTAGGCATGTTTGCATATAGCATAGCTAGATTTCCCTCCCTAGCTGAGCTCGAAAAACCAAAATGCCATAAATAATCTGCTTCATTTGTGCATGCATAAAGAAAGCACAGCTTCAGTAATTATCCACCTCCTCCCTCAAATGATATTTATTAGAAGCACCACACCATGTTTTCCCTTTGTAGATAAATATATGCAGATGCACTCGCCTTTCATTAGGAAAAATATGAAGGAAGCGAGACTCCATATAAAGAAATAATAATTAAGGATCAGCAAAGCATTCATAGAGACGGCATGTAAAATATGAAGCCTCAGCAAATGAGTCCTGTTTCCCCTCAGTGCTGGTGAATGATCCGGGTCACATTTATGGACGTTGTCAGATTCAGTCATCCTGTGCATCCCCAGGCAGTGTTTTCCTATCTGGCATAATTCTGCTATTAAATAAAGCAGATTTTAAAATCCCACTTTGGCCTGAGATGACTGTAATGTCAGGCTGTTCAAAGAATCTAAGCACCAGAGTGTACAGGAATAAAGCAGCACAATGTTTATTCATCTGCATGTCCTACATTTCAGATTGTAAATAACCGGCCGGCATTAAATAGATACCTAGATCTTTGTCTGTTCAGATGTAAAGAACCTTATTTTTTATTATTACCCTTAAGATTGTCTTTTTTGTTGTTTTGGTTTTTAATAATTTATGTGCAGTGCTTATTGAGAAAGCCTATGTTCATAAATCCCAGTGCCATATTATCATTTCCGCTCTTCTGTGTGCATTTCCCAGAAGGAATCTTTAACCAGCAGAGTGGAAAGCACTCTGGTCCTCACTGCAGTAGTGGCTGCTGCTGTGTCAGACGCTTCCATCACTGAGGTGAAGCGTGTGCGGCATGGCATTATGTAATAAATACAGGTGCATGGGTTCCCAGAAGCCGGTGACTGGCTTCCAGTAATCTGTGTCCAGTGTATGTATTTATATGATATTTGGTTTTGATTGATTTTTGTTTATGCTAAATATATAAAGGAAATGTATTCTTGCCTTTTTATTTTACCGCTGAACAGTGCTAATTAAACGTTTAAAATATTGCTCCCTTCTAGTTGCCTTTGACAAAGGGGATGATCGAATACTTGCAAAGAAACCCATATTCACCAGCTCACAGGTTTGTTATTTTCTTTTTATTTACATCATATACACAGCAATGAAAAGGTTCATTCTGATTGCAAACTGTTTGTTTTAAATTTTGCAATTCACTGAAAATGCCTAATCTGCCATTAAAATGCTAAATAAATCATAGTATTACATTGCCAGCAAGCATTGTGATCTGCCCCCTATGTTTTGGTGAATGAATCCTAAGCAATTTATTAGTAGCCAGAGTGGTGAAATAATAATCTACTTATGGTTATTGAAATATATTACCAACCCCTTTAAAATAGATGTGTGTAGAAGCCAGGACACTGTAAGGCCAATAATTACTAGTACTTATTACTAATTAAATGTAAATAACACTGAAATGAAAAAACAAAAACATGCAGTTATCTGCACCATACACACTACCACTGATACACACACACAGTATTTCTAGGTCTAGTGAGTATTTAGGGTTAGTAAAAACGAATAACAGGTTTCACATTGTAATGCAGTAATCTCCAGCCATACAAAGGGTGAAAGGGTGGTGATCAATCTGGTGTTGTCATAGTCAGCACATTACTGTTGGTATTAGAAATGTTGTTGCAGAATAGAACTTTAATTCTGCTCAGTAACTTTTGTTCTGTGGTATAAATGCTTAGTGTTTCCTTGCAGCAAAATAGATCTAAAACTCTGAACTCTGAAACAAAATCACCACCTAAAAACAAGAGGTATCCAGACACGTATCTCTCCAATCACAGGAAGATGAAATCAGATTCATTGGGTGCTTCAGGACACACAACCAACTCATCGAAAAACGTGTCCGGAAAAGGAAAAGATGATGACGTAAAAGGAAAGGATGTTAAAAAAGCAGCAACCAAGGTGTCAAAAGACCCGAAGCCAACTGAAAAGGCAACTATGTCAAAACCAAAAATCATTGTCAAAACCAAACCTGAAAACAATGACAGTACCAAGACCGAAAGCTGTGCCTCCAAAAGTGATACTGCTGCACCAAAGCCTGCCCCAGCTGGAAAGGCAGGAACGAGGCCGAAAGCATCCAATGGGAGCTCCAATACTCCAGCTAAATTAAAGACGCTGAAGAAAGTAGGTAAAGATCCAGCTTCTCCAGTCAAGGGTGCGGTGCCTGGTGTGAAGTTCACAAATGGCAATGGAGAACTTTCCAACTCCAGCTTGTCCTCAGGAGATCATGCATGCCATGACCAGACAGGGGCGGAGCAATCCAATTCTTCATCCAAGACATCGCAAGTTAATAAAACATTGAGGAATGGCGTCGATTCTGCAAAAGACCTAGGAATGGGTGAGCATGCTTTTTATTTTATATCAATGGAAAATAAATAAACAATAATAAAAAAAAAGAAAAATATATACACACACACACACACACACACACACACACACATAAATATACATGTATATGTCACACATTTCTTCTGTCTCTTACATGCATATATGTGACAGACTGTGTTTGTTTAAATCCCATTATTTGCATAAAACCTGTTTCTATAATAAGAAATGTTTCCCTACACAGTATTGATTGTGTTTATTCCATAAAACCTGCACAAACAACATTGTAAACATGTGTAAATGTATTGTAATGACAGGTGTTTGGGGATTTTTCCCTTTGGGAGTAGCCTGTAAAGCACAATGTAAACAGTAACATATTTCTTTTATAGTTTGCTAGTATGACATGGAAGACTTACATTTTTATTAAATGGGTTTTAATTGTTTAGAGGGCATTTTCTTAAGTCATCGTTTTTTAGAGTTTCTTTTTTTATAGTCTTGTGCTAATCATACATTATTATTTTATTTTTATTATTTACCGTTACTTACATTTATGTGTCCCCTTTTTTTTTACTGTTATGCTCTCTTATGCAAATGAGGCAGTACGGAATGTGCTAGAAAGCAAAAACACTGTATACTGTCTTCCCCAAGCTGTGACGTTATACATACCTTCACACACGATGATCTAGTAATATTTCTTTCACATAGTAATGGCCACGCTGCAGATTTACGTGATGATGCACATCCTGGTGTTGTTGTTATGAAAGCATTGGTCACTGGTCAGGTCATCACTTCCCCTCTATTGACTCTGTATCCGCAGTGAGCAGATGTTGTTTAGATTTATTGCTCTTTGAACTTTACTAAGTAATGGTAGGTTAATTAAATTCAATCCAGGATTGTGTTGTATGACAGTCACCAGGCTGCTCTGTAGTGTTCATTTTCCTATGGGGATTCACATGTCATTCATGGTTTTTTTCAACGCATTTGAGTCATTATCAAGTTTATGCTGTATATTGTATGCAAAGTACAAACAATGTTTTGTTCATTTGTAGATTGAACATTAACACAACAAAACATGTAACCAGTAGCAACCTTCTGCAGGGAAGCTGTGAGATGCTTTGGACATCACAATGGTATTAGGCCAGAGAATCCCCCTCCAAGACATCTTCTGCCTGCAGCTGTCACTCTCCCCCTGCTCTTATAGAGATACAGGAGGCTGGTCAATTATATCCACTCTGAAGATCCATTACCACTAATCACCAGAAATCATTGGTGGTTAGTAAATATGCATGTTCAGCCTGAGCATTAGTCAGTTCAGGGAGAGAGTGCCCTGTATGTGGTCACTTGAGTCTTTCAGCCACCCACTTTAGTCTGAATTAGCCTAACATCTCTGCGTATTGGGCCCAAAGAACTACAATGTTCAGTGTTTGATTGTAGTACCTGATGAATAACCACCATGATTATCTCCCAGAAAGAAACCCTATGAATATCCAGACCAGTCAAATAGTTTTTTGCATAATTAGATATACTTTTTAGATAATAAAGTTTTAGATATTAATGATTAGCTATTAAGTGAGTGATTTGCAAATATTTATTTTAATTTATTCACTGTCCATCTAACTTACATAGTCACATATATTTTTATAAAGGGGGGTGGGCTCAATAAATTGGTCCTAATATCGGCGCCATGCACTGGGACCAATAACCCCCACAGGAGACCCATGCAACTAGCCTATTTTCTGCCTGCAATCTCTGTTTGATTGATTGCCCCCCCAAAACCCAACGAAATAAAAATATAATTAGAAACGTGTTTGTATATTACTATTGACTGTTTATTCATAGAAGATGTTTTTAGATGAACAATAGTTCAGTATTGTGCACAATATATATTCATGTTACTGAAAAATAATCAATATATCCCAGATCCATGATTTGTCTTTATTTTCTAGGTGCAAAATTAAAATCTACATCAAAAACTTCCAATGGAGGTTTAGTGAAACGCAAGGTGAATGAAGTGGAAGTACGGGACGCAAACAGGTCTGTTCAATTGGAGTTCTATTCGTGCTTAGTCCGGAGGCAGCTGAAGGTTTTTATATCAGCCTATGCTGAGATTAACGAGTTCCATAGGATTACTTGTAATACTTGTAGTGTTCTTATTTGAATTGTCTAACAGTGCACTTACTCTGTATATAAGTTAAACTATTTAACATATAACTTTTAATACAGAATGGAAATGTTTTGCTCTTTTGTTTTTAATTTTAGTAGCTCTTCAACAAAAAAAGTGTCTCCCGAAGGAGGGAATGATTCAGCGCTGCAGAAAAAGAAAGGAAACAAAACTAGCACNTGTGCTTCTGCTCTAAGGCCAAAGAGTGCCCCGGCAGCATTGTCCAAGAAACCAGGTAAATGTTCCTTGTGTGTCCAGCATTTCCTGTTTTGATATATACAGACAGTAAGTGCCTATATTTGGAACCATGGAGGGGGAGTCGTCACCTGGGTGTTGAAGGGAGAGGAAGGGAGTTNTTATGGAGGGGCGGCTGATACAAAGTGTATACCCCAAGAGGCTTATTTATTAATATATCAGAATGTTTCAGAGGCCACCTACCTTTTCCTATAGGGACTTACCTACTGACAAACATTTATTGCTTGTGAAATGTTATACAATTATTGTATGACAATTATGGAGCTAGTTCCTATATGAGGCCACCTACCTTTTACTATTGGGACTTACCTACTGACAAACATTTATTGCTTGTGAAATGTTATACAATTATTGTATAACAATTATGGAGCTAGTTCATATATATATATATATATATATATATATATATATATATATATAATATATATATAGTCTCATGACATTAAGATTGCGCTATTGTTGGAAGGAAATGCCAACAGGATAGTAACTCATTGTGTATTGGAATTTTGAAATAATTTCATGTGACATTTTGTATTATATTTGTTTTCCCTCTGCTGTTTATTCACAGGAGAGGGATCAAATTTGCTAAAATCTGTTTCTTCCAAACAAACTGAAGAGACAAAATCAGTGAACCAGTCTACCTCTGCAGATAAGCACGGATCCTTGAATAAAAAGACTACAAAACCTACCCTTGCATCAACAAGTAAAACCCAATCAAATGCACCAAATAGTAAACAGAGTGGCAGTAAATCTTATACAAACCACAAAGAATCCAAACCCAAAGTTCAGAGTACTTCTAAAACTTCCAGTCTAAGTCAGAGGCCGAATCAAAAGACTTCTCCTTCAGCAGTAAAAAATGGCCCCAGCCAGGCTGCAGAGTGTTTGGAGAAACCATCCCCTAAGTCAAATGGATCTGAGAGCCCAGTGTCTCTAGTAAATGAAATCAAACCATCTGCCAGCTGCCAGTGTGAGCAGAGAGTGGACCATTCTGAAAACATGGCAATAACTGCAGATCAAGCTTGTCAGGACAGTTCAATAGACAATCAAGACTCTGTTCTATACAAGCCTAATATAGAGCATCACCACTGCCAAGAAAATAATTCAACAGCATCTGCTCTACATTACCCATCCAATTCAAAAGATGGTTTGTCAGAAGCTACAAATCAAACAAACGTGATTAATGTTGACAGTACAGGGTCAGATGACATGCACTTTACGAGTCTCTCCAGTGAGCCAAAGCCAGACTGTAAAAATATCTGCGACTCGGAGAACTCTAAATGTGCTGATAGCTCAAGCGAAAGTGAGTTGTGTTCCGTAAAGGAAGTTGAAAGAGTTCCAAAACAGAAGGAAATAAAAGAGATGTCGTTTCTGGAATTTTCTGAGAGTTCCAAAAATGCTGCTGAACCATGTTTACAAGATGTCTCTGAAAGCCACCAGCTTGCCTTGAACAATGGTGGACAGCTTGTGAACTGTACATCAGACAGGCCAATTTTCGATTATCAGAGAGAGATGAATATGGCAGAGATGTCCGGTAGCCATCAGAACTTCAATATGAAGTTTATGGGTCAGTGGAATAACCACTCAAGTATGTTACATGAACGTGAAAGCCCAGAATCTGAGAGCGGCAGTGCCAGTACATCATCCGATGACATCAAGCCAAGGTCTGAAGATTATGACGCTGGTGGTTCTCAGGATGACGATGGCTCCAATGAAAGAGGAATCTCGAAGTGTAGCACAATGCGATGCCATGACTTTCTTGGCAGAAGCAGTAGTGACACAAGTACTCCAGAAGAACTGAAGGGGTATGATGGTAGTTTAAGAATTGATGTTAAATTGAGAAAGGACAGTTCAGAGTTATTTCGTGTCAACTCTACAAGTGATGATGAAGGACCTCGAAAAAGACCAGAACCATGGGTGCAAAGGGATTTATCCAGACACAGTGCAAATCACTCAACAGTGTGCAGCAACGTACAGTTTTCTCAGGAAATAGAACATCTGTCCTCATCGGCTGATGAAACTGAGGACGACAGATCAGAGGCAGAAAACCCTGTTCAGATAGGTATAACAGAGGCGGCTGCACAGCCCTTTCAGGGTATAATAAACCTAGCTTTTGACGACATTGCTGAAATCGAAGGTGACGGCCAGCGAGCTTCTGGCAATAAGAACTTTCTGAGGTCTGTGCTACTGTCTGTAGATGAATGTGAAGAACTCGGGGCAGATGACTGTGACCCTCATGCTTTACAAATGCGAAAAGCCGAGTCCCTGACTCCATCTGAGGTGTTTGAGAAAAACAGTTCGGAAGGTTCTTCAACTTCAGGATGTGCCAGAACTGATGAGAGCAACAAGAGGGATAACTCGAATGAACATACATCTTCATCTGGCCATCAACCAACATCTGATGAAAAGCTCCAGGAACTTGCAGATTCTGATGCATGCCACGACTCTTCCTCCAAACCCACAGAAGCAGAGGGTGAACTCAAATCACAGGTGCGACCATGCCATTTGGATCTGTACACAGAAACATCACCTGATACACAAAAGTTTTGCTGTACTAAAACTGCTAAAGCTTGTAAGAGTCAGTTTCTTGACTACCAAGGCAGAGACAACCATGCACCATCCACTGAAAGCTCCAACACTGCTTTATCTGCAGGTAACAAACATTAACAGTCAAATATTAAAGTATTTATGTGTTTCCAATGCAGTGTTTAATATTAACTATAATTCAGTGTATATGATCCTTGCAAATAATTAACACAATAAATATACTGTCACTTTACATTCAAATTTTACCTTGTACAGGTTTTTACAATGATGTTCAGGTACATTTCCTAAATCCTCCATCCTGATTTTGAGGCTATAACTTAGAAACAGGTTGACCAAGCCACTAGCTGTCCCTGATCATAGATAAANGTGTGTTTAAAAGTCTGCATGTTTCAGTTGATGTAGTTCTGCTTTACTGGTACATCCAGCTTTCAGTGGGGTCAGTGCTTGTGCTGCTCATTATCTTTTTTTACACCATAAACAGAGCTAGAACTAACCTGTTAACTGGCTGACAATTTAGAACTAGAATTTGTGTCACAAATTACAGATGGTCAAATCTGAGTTTACTAACATTCAGATTGAAATGAAGTGCAGTAATATTTGCTGCTCACTATAATATACAATTATATAATGCAACCAGTTAACATCAATTAGGTCGAGTTTACGCTAGCTTAAATGCATGGTACAGCACACAAGCCTAGCTNATTTTCATCATATTTCCAATGTTCACAAGGCTTGACAAACCTTTTATTACCAAATTTATATTACTTTTTTTTTTTTATCCAATCAGCTAGAGTGCCTTTAATAAAGCCATTTGTAATAGCAAAACAGCAGCACCATTTTCTGAGAGGAGTAAGAGAATTCTACATATATTTTACAAGAAATAGAAACTTTACCATCTTTATAAACACATTTATTTATTACAGATACACAGACATGCATACGCAAATGTACATACGTAGTTTGACCAACCATGTCCTCAAATGGCCACACTTACCCTTTCTATCCGGTCCCCTGCCTGCTCATCTGCCTTAATCACTGAAATCCAGACATGTCTGTAGTAAAGCTTTGGGATCAAGTCTATTCAAAATTTAGGAAGTTCCTATCGCTACTTCCTAAACTGTAAAAAGACATTGTCCCCTTGCATAACTATAGACGTGGCCAGCTGAAGGTGAAAATTGTGTTTCTGTGGAAACCAAGGGACGGACATGAAAGGTAAGTGAATGGCAGATGTCAAATATGTATATTGTGTGCATGGATATGTATCAGATACATGTGCTGTTTATGTTGTTTTTTTGGACTTGCAGTGGCTGCTTCTGGGGCATAGCATAGTACAGGCTGCCCTCCCCTTGTAATTACAGTTTCACTCTAGGGCAGTGCTGGAAGTGGGGGGGGGGGGTATATGGGGTATGACATACCTGCACTTATCCCACTGTTCTAATGGAAAAATTTCAAATCTCCATTGACTTCCATTATTTTCTATGTTTCCATACCGCCATTTCTGAATGTCCNTACCCCCACTTCTAAATTTCCACTTCAACCACTGCTCTAGAGCACAACAATATCACTGCATCCAAATGAATGCATGAATGGATGCATGTGGCCTAGAACATACAGAGAAAACTACTTTCAGGCTTTATTGCTCACGCAGTGACCTCTTCAGTGGGAGATAAATCATTATAACTAGGCCTTAGTGTTGCTGCTCTCTCAGTACCTGCACACATTATATTGCATTACTGAAAGATATAGATAAATATATATGGTGCACATTAGAAAACACAATAACATAAATCATTTAACGCATTAAGCAACAACATCAGTATTTTAATGGTTTCTAAGTGGTATACATCTAAATATGTCTTTTGTATATTAATAATCGCTTAACAGTATCTGTTGCGNTGACTTTGCTATCATCTGGCTTTGTTCTTTATTATACCTGCTTTGTCATCCAGTATAATGTAAATTGTATGGGTTTATACATGTTGCAAATGCTTGAATTATGTATATTTGTTTTCTGTTTCAATTATACATTACTGATGTCTTATCAATTCTGTTTGACATTTTTCACCATGCAGAAAAATATTGTTAGCTATATCCTAGTTATTTATATTGTCCCTTTAATAACACATTATTGATCACTGCAGTAAGTGATAAGTAAGCAAAGGAAAAAAGTACAATTTGTACATCTATTGTACTTTGTACTCTGCCACTCTTCAAACAAGGGCAACACCTTTCTCAAGACATCATTTCTTGAAGATTTACAAGTTCATTTATTACTATTAAGTCACTCAACGGTGCAGGTAGCATTTCCCCGAAAAATCNAACTCACAATTATTACATTAATTATTATTCTATATATTAAACTTACAAAAAAGTTTTTAAGATAAAACAAATATGACCAAAGGGTTGTAACTTGGTTTGTTGTCTCTTTAATATGTCTACACAAATCACACATTTTCTGTATCAGAAATATCAGATATATGTTTATTATGGATATCCTGCTGCTTGATTCTCATTTCTAATTAAAAAATCTGTTTAGAAATCTGTTTATATATAATATATGTTTGTGAAATGTCTGTGTACCCCACTGTTTTAATGATCTATGTTCGTCTTCAGTGACTCTGGGGTAAGAGCATAACTATTTTACAATGTGCAGTATTATGAATTATTTCAGGGCACATAGATGATATTGACTCATTGGCACAAACCTGCATGTATGACCATCGTCCTCCAAAGTCCCTTTCTCCTATATATGAGATGGATCCTGGCGAAGGAATTGAGCAGAGACTGAAGACTGAATCTAGACTTGTGGATTTTGATTTTGAAGATCAGGAGTTTGTAGAGAGGGACTGGACCCTGCTAAGACAGCTGCTAGCTGATCATGGATCAGACGCTGATATTATAAACTCTGTCCCCGAGGATCTCAGTCTAGCGCAGTATCTAATCAATCAAACATTGCTTTTAGCTAGAGAGAATTCCAAATCTCAGGGCAATGCATGGGGGGATTTGTCATCTCCATTTGAGGACTCTACAAGTGTTACAGTGACTAGCTTTTCTCCTGACGAGTGTTCCTCCCCCCATGGAGAATGGACTATCCTTGAATTAGAAACCCATCACTAGATCTCTGTTGGCACTTGCTATTTTCTCGCATAGTCTTCAGAATTTCTTACTGGTAACAGTTGTTTAATGACATGAGCAGTCACTTGAATTGTATTAAACTGTTTATATTTATTGTATTATATTACAGTTTAATGGCTGTTTGCAGATAACANCACTCAGCTTTTAGAGACATACGATAGTTATGCAAGAAACCTGTTATCTTTTACACTATTTATCAATCAACTTTTACTGAAGAGTGTATATAAAGACAATGCTGCATATATATATATATATCAACAATTTGTCAAACCTATACAAACCAAATGTGTTTTCTTCCTTTGTGTGATGCACAATATCTAACAGAAGTGAACTTTAAGAAAACACCTTATCACAACACATTTACTATCTATAGGTTAATAACTATCATAATGGATCATAACAATACAATTGGTGCCAAGAGAAGGATTTTATTTTCTGAGAGTTTGTTTTGCAATGGTTGGT
>JABWIB010000835.1:35559-47056 GCA_016617825.1 Platyplectrum ornatum | reverse complement strand
TGCCCATGGCAACCAATCAGATTTGAGTTCACATTCTCCAGATTGTAAAATGAAACTGAGAGCTCAAATCTGATTGGTTGCTATGGGCAACTTCCCCAAATTCGAATTTCACTGCAATCTCCCTGCTTAGTAAATATACCCCATATACATATGAATTTATTCTTAGTTATACTAAGTCTCTGAACGTTCCTGCACCCAACGTCATATTCAGTGGTGCATGCTACTGCTAATACACGCATCTCTGGATAGACCTAGGCCTAAATTTACTAAACATGGAGATAGAAAATGAAGAAGCTCTCAGTTTCATTTTATATACTAGAAAATGAGAGTGTGACATCCCCAATGCAATCTCCCTGCTTAGTAAATTTAAGCCCATAGCATGTCCTGGATCAGCACCCAGGTAGTTATCAGTCACTCAACCAATTTAGAAGTGTGATTGGTTTGCACAATAAACTCTATTATAGTTAAATGTAAATTATTTTATCCATGATATAAAGATTTCATGGATAACATAATGTCTATTGAGTTTATATATTATATACCCTGTTCACAAAGAGGGCTATTACCCAGGTAATTCAGTCAACTTCCTGGGTTGATTGAACTACCCGGGTAGAGTGCTCAGAGTGAACGGTGCTACAATAACTACTAACTACTCTGGTTCAGTGTGAACGGTGTAGGAACAGGGTAGTTTGTGAATTACCAGGGTAGTTTGTGAATTACCAGGGTAGTTTGTGAATTACCAGGGTAATTCAGCACTGTGAACAGGGTTAATTACCAGGGTAATTCAGCACTGTGAACAGGGTTAATTACCAGGGTAATTCAGATCCACAGCTAACAACCCTGCTCATTAAAAACAGATTTACCAGGGTAGTCTGTGTGGTGAACGGGGTAATAGAGGGTTATTACCTGGGTAATTCAGCCAACTTCCCTGTTTGACTGAACTACCCGGGTAGTGTGCTCAGTGTGAACAGTGCTAAAATTACTACTAACTTCCCTTGTTCAGTGTGAACGGTGTAGAACCAGGGTAGTTTGTGAATTACCAGGGTAATTCAGCACTGTGAACAGGGTTAATTACAGTACCAGTGTAATTCAGATTTACCAGGGTAGTCTATGTGAACGGGGTATTATTCTGTCATAAGGACGAGTGACTCTACCTTTGTTTCACATTTTAGCCACTTGGGCACTCTATATGTGAAAAGTACATCATGAGTTAAGGTCCTGGTTTTATGGGATTAGACGTAATTCATTACTGACGCTGATATATAAATCCTTTGGGGCCATTTCTAACCAAGACAAAATAAATGCATTTCTGCTCTGTCATTCTTCAAACAAACAAAACCCTGTCTACCGCCATTAACCCAAATGATGACAATGTAGAAAAGGCTAAAAGAAAATAAACAGGGGAGACGTAAACAGATCATAAGTAAAAATAAGGATCTTACAATAATACAGAAGGATGATTCCAATCTAGAAACCGCACAGTTATGCCTCCCCTGTTTTAACCTTTTTCCAGTATTACCCCGTTCACAAAGACTACCCTGGTAAATCTGTTTTTAACTAGCAGGGTTTTTAGCTGTGGATCTGAATTACCCTGGTAATTAACCCTGTTCACAGAGCTGAATTACCCTGGTAATTCACAAACTACCCTGGTAATTCACTAACTACCCTGGTAATTCACAAACTACCCTGGTCAACACCGTTCACACTGAACCAGGGTAGTTAGTAGTAATTTTAGCGCCATTCACACTGAGCACACTACCCGGGTAGTTCATTCAACCAGTATCTAATTATCATGGTATATGAATAATACTGCCCGTTCTTCAGTAAGACACATGGGCCCGGATACAGAAACACACATCTCTGGTTACATTGCAGGGATAAATTGAAGCCTTGTCCCCTGCTTATCAGAGCCGTACGTTGGGGGCGGGGTTTGGAAAGGGCAGGGGGTGGGACATGTCTGTCCCTCACTCTCCCCGGCAAATGCTGAGAGGTATGCCCATGTAATCTTCAAGGGCAGCTAGACACACTGACACAGAGAGTGTGCGCTTCGTATATTTTCTTCTATATTGTCTTTACACCTAGAGCTATAGAATGTAGCATTCTTACTGAATAAAAGGCATTTGTATTATACATGTGCGAATTATCATTCCAATCTTGGAGATCATAGTGTACCTTAGGTGGGTCTCTTATATGGGCTGTGTATGTGCAGTAATTATATATGTTGCAGTCAGTATATGGAAACAGTACATAGAAAAACTATTTTTATTATAAAACTTTTCTTTCTTCCTACAAATACAAACTGCACAGCCAAACAAGCCGAAATTCATATTTAAAAGGAGAATCCAGCGACACCGAAAGTATCCAGCAATTGTATCTACACAATGCAGCCCCATTTTACAAGCAACACCTTCACAATTAAACAAGCTTTATATATTGCACTCTGTAAAATGTAAATAAAAAACCTTTGTTAGGAGCCAGTTTATTTTATAAAGCCGCGCTCTGCATTACTCCCCGGTTGTGCATTTAGGAATGAGGAAAATGGATTTCCAGACAGGAGGTCTATTTACTGGAGGTTTTCTAAGTCATTTAGTTCATTTGATCACACAGTAGGAAATTCCTTTTTAGAAAATAGATTTTTGCAAGGGCTCACTAAGACGGCTTCAATTTCTCAAACTTTATGTTTTCTTTTCTTCTACCCGTTTCTTGTAATTTAGAGAAATAGAAGCACAATAATGCTTCTGTTTGCCGAGATATTCATGGTAGTTGCTACAGGTATGTATGAACTGGAAATAGCTCCGGACTGGATAAAGGCATCTGATTTTTCTTTTCTGGTTTGCGAGCACTTCAGCCCAGCGGCAGATGTGACACTTAAATATTTCCATGGAGCTGGATTTATCCCGAAACATGCTAATCAGTAAATTCTGTCATGCTGTCAGTGAAAGGTTGCAGTTCCAGCAGTAAAAGCTAGGTGGCGTCAATGTAGAAGATAACCATTGTCACTGGAAGGACAACCTGTGGGCTGCACATTTGCCAAAATCTACATGTGGCAGAGTCAGCCATGATTACTGTGANATGGCGATATTATAGAAACGTTATAAAGGGTCACATCTGTTTGTGCTACCCAATTGGAATGCATTCCATCACATCCTGACTTAAGATAACTAATACGTTCAACTGTTTCGGAGGTGGGCATGTCTTCTTAGCATGATGTACAGTACAGACATGTCCTCTCTATGAAAACTGTAGGTAGGAATGCTCTGTCATAGGGAAAAGGATGACGAAATAAACTCTGGATTCAATCCCGGGTATTCACCCATTGGTGTAACTCAGGGCGTGTGATGTCATGGCGTCACGGTGCACGTCACTTGCCTGCGAGGGGGCGCGGTGCTAGATCTGCTTAGGGTGCCCGCAGACCTAGTACCGCCAGTGACGTGCGGCGTGACGTGCGGCCAGTGACGTGCGACATTGTGACGTTGCGCCGCTTCCAAACTACAAAGGAGGGTGGCGAAGTGACCGCACGGCTGGACGTCCCCTTCCTTTTCCCACTGCAGTTTTCAAGACCACACTGTCCTCTGGTCCCGATAACCAAGCAGTGTGTTTGGATTCTTTATCCTTATCATACATAAAGCAGTTAGGGAGGTTTATATAGGGAAGAGGGAGAATATGTAGGAAGACAAAGGGGTATATTTACTAAGCTGTGAGATTGGAAAGTAGGGAAGTTGCCTATAGCAACCAATCAGATTCAAGCTCTCAGTTTCATTTTACACTCTGGAGAATGTGATTTCAAATGTTGCTATGGGCAACATCCCCACTTTTTAATCTCACTGCAATCTCACTGCTTAGTAAATATACCCTCAAAGAGTCATATAAAAGTGGGAGGGATTCAAATTGATCATTAGCCATACTCTCCCTAATGACCACCCTCTAGATTCTCCCATATAAAAATGGTTTTAATTGGGTCAGGGGGCATGTTACATTTTGCCATATTTCATGTTAGATCAGCGGGTCATCTGCTTTATTTATTCT
Source organism: Platyplectrum ornatum (assembly GCA_016617825.1). Classification (NCBI taxonomy): domain Eukaryota; kingdom Metazoa; phylum Chordata; class Amphibia; order Anura; family Limnodynastidae; genus Platyplectrum; species Platyplectrum ornatum. Next base: position 43,030 of record JABWIB010000835.1, on the reverse strand, counting down.
TAAATATGTTTTCAAAAGGAGTCGAATTCTCCCCCTCAAACCCCCACCCAGACAAGATTCTGGTTAGTAAATATGTAAATATAATAAATATATGTCGATTTTTGGTTTTATTAATCAATCCCAGTAGTAATTATATTAATATCCATGTAAAGCTCTGCAGTATGTCATCATCATTTGTCACCCTGACTGACCTCCGTCTTTAGGTCATTTTCAGAAGCACAACAGAATAATTGTATCACAACAGTTAGTATTCTAATTAATATTATTTATCTTTTATACATCACAATTAAAGTTATGAAAATGAATATTTTTTTTTACTAGCTAATGAATAATTAGAGAAATAGAGATTGGATGAAACTTTACTTTACAAAACATGTTTATAGAGAGACAAGATTGAGTGTCAGCACATTACCAATTACCAGTACCCTTCTGGCTATGCTCTAGTCTAGAACATCATTGTATGCTTGTTATTCCCCACCAAACGTTAATTATTGTGAAATGAATTAAATGGACTGATACCACAGAGGTCTTTATTCCCATGGTATGTTATACGGAGGAAAGATCCTCACAGAAACAAAGCTGAAAGGATAATTAAGAGACTGTAAGCAAATGTTTTGTTTGAAGGACATCATTTCATTGGACCATGAATGAATTTTCTCTGTGTGTATATATTACTTTCAATAGGAAACTATTAACATAGGGTAGTTGGAGTATATATCTGACTCATATCATAGGACTGAATCTGTATTGTCCAGTAGACAAGAATAGAACAGAGTAGTAGTAGAATAGAATAGGCTCCATTCAGGACTGCTAGGTCTATAGACTCCAGGGCATATATTTACTAAGCTGCAGGAATGAAAAAGTGAAGATCCAGATTCTATCAGTCAAAATGTTACAAGAAAGCGAACTGGAAGAAGCAGGAACAGTGGAAACAAGTGTTTTGGACAGGCGTATTGAAATTTGTAATCATGGGTCACATTTCTGGGCTTTTGTGCATCATCGCTTTCTCACAGACTTTGAAGCACCAAGCATGTTAAGTATGGAGGAGACAATGTTTGGGGATGTTTCGCGGGCAATCAAATTGGTGACTTAGAATCGAGGGAACAATGGATCAAAAGGTTTATCAGAACATATTAGTGCATCATGCGATTCCTTTCTGAAGGCAACTTGTGGGCCAGAACTTCATTGCAACAAGATAATGATCCAAGTTGTGTACTAATTATTTGCAAAAGAAAGAAGACGCTGAAGTGATACCAGAAGTGGAATGGCCACCTCAATCACCAGATGTTTCACCCATCAAACTTTTGTGGGAGGAACCAGACAGGGATGTCCAAAAACAGATGCCTACCAATACTGAAGGCCTCAGGGAGGTTCTTAAAAGCTGTTGGATCAGAATGGATCACCAATAGCGGAAACAGGATTATGCAAAGTGATTAACGAAGCTAAGGGTCATCACTTCAGTAAAAGCAGACTGCTACCTAAAACTATCTAAATAGACTTACCTAAAAGTCAAAACAAATATTTTTTCTTATTGTTTCTTAATGTTTCCTTATTGTTCAAACAGTTGTTTAATTTGTGAACAAAGCCAATAAAACAGGTTTTAATAATATACTGGTGTGCTCAGACTTTTGACAAGTTCTTTATTAGGATCACATTAGTTACAATACTGTATGACCTCTTAAAAAAATCAACAATAAGGAAATGTACTTATCAGTGTCTGTTCACATTAGAAACATTGGCATGTAAATCTTTAATCATTTTTGTTATTATTATTGATTATAATTGATTAGATATGTTGATTCTTGTAGTTTATTAAAAGCATTTGAGTTTCATGTACCCTTAGTCCATGTTTTATCTGTTACCCTGATCTGTTAAATAACTCATTCGAAAGGCTATTTATATATATATATATATATATATATATATATATATATATATATATATATATAAAAGCTTTTATATGCTTTTTTTAGTTTCAAGGGAAGGTTAGTTTGTGAATTTTTATTCTACTATTGTTTTCTATTACCTATCGCGTTGTGTTCGCAGTTAATACAATGCTCACATCTATGTGTTTTCCATAAAGAAACTCCATTCAAAAGTAGCACTTAATTCTCTTATCATAGGTAAACATTAAATAAAAGTGCGTGATTTAATGAGGATGAGGTCACTAGAGTGAGAAAGAAAGAAACAATGCTTTATCATAGAAGCTTTTTTAACACTAAGCTCCAAACCTTATGAGAATACCATTATCCCATTTTTAGGTCTTCACAATGGTAAGAAAACAGTAGGTCAGATCAGCTTTTGGGAGGGCTCATATAAAGAAGTCAGGATTTATGAAAACAGGTCACACTCTTCATGTGACCCCGAGGTAATGACGTTGGTCAGCTTGTGTTTTGTAACAATGGGATTTGAGGATCGGCTAACTAGAGAAAATATAACAACGAATAGGAAGTAATAGAACTAGTGAATAGGCTCAGCTAAACAAGGGTGGTTGGATTTTGTCTACCTCTATTGCTTTAATACCCCGTACACATTACCAGCCTTGAAAAAGCTGGCTTAAGCCAGGGTGTAGAGCTGGGGAAATTGGAGGGTCTGTGAAAAAAGGACTGTTCAGATTAGCTGAAAAAGCCAGGGTCTGCACTGTTCACACTGAACCCTTAAAAATGTGCTGTGATTGGCTGTGAGTGTTTGTTTACATGAGGGGAGGGGGGAGGAGGGAGAGACAGGCAGTGTTGTGCTGGAAACAGCTGACTGTGTGAGCCAATCAGCGCTGCAAAAACACAATGGGAGAGCAATGCCAGCTATGTAGTGTTCACACTGACTGAAAAAGCTGGATAGGAGGGCAAAACCCCTTCTAAAAAGCAGCCTCTGAACACCTTACAACTTACAGTAGCTTTTTGTAAATGGTGCATTCACACTGAGTTTAGAAGCCGGCTTTTTCAGTGCAGCCAGCTTTTTCATCAAAAAAGACAGCTAATTTGAGGTAATGTGTAGGTAGTGTTTTTTTTATTTTTTAGGTAAATTTTTTTTTTCTCCACTGGGACAGTGTAAACAAAATCACCATCCCGGCAATAACGGATTTTGGTCATTATTTTTTATCTAATAAATATGGTGGTTTGTAAATATGAAATATGGAAATCTAACCATAAATCTGGAACTTCTATGTGAACACCTTCATTAACCCGTGCACTCTACTTTCTAGTTACAGGGGGTAAAGGTTCAGCTTTTTTTTTTACATTTTATAAAACCATTGTCATAAAATATAATACAGGAAGACTTTTTAAAAAACAATTTTGTTGCATATTGAAATTTACAATTAAGAGGGATGAAATCAATACATGAGAAGCTCAGATACATTGTGATGGTATTCAGAAAGAAAAAAACTGACCTTTTTGATGAATGAGAAGCAATTTTTTCCCTGTGAATCACTGACATTTACAGTGGGGTAGACGCAGGGATAGTGATGTACAGATCAAGGTTACATTTTATTACTTGAGTTGTTTGTACATGTAGAAATCAGCCAAGACATAGCACAGTCTTTTAAGACTCTCCTTCGACAATTTTTACTTCTATACAACACACGCCAATCTTCCTTTCTGAGGGTCAGTAGAAAACTTCCATGTTATTTATTCTTTGCATTGATTCCTAAATAAAAGAGAGAAGATTACTTTAAACCAATTATTGGGCAGATTAACTAATAATAATCTGATTGTCCAGATAATACTAATGGTGGGTTTGCAAACGAGATGCCTCTGAAGTACTTATTAGATCTCTCTGGAGAAGTTACCAAATCTCTCTGGAGTAGTTATCAAATCTCTCTGGGGTAGTTATCAAATCTCTCTGTGGAGTAGTTTCCAAATCTCTCTGGAGAAGTTTCCAAATCTCTCTGGAGAAGTTACCAAATCTCTCTGGAGTTTGTACTAAATCTCTCTGGACTATTTACCAAATCTCTCTGGAGTAGTTACCAAATCTCCCTGGAGAAGTTACCAAATCTCTCTGAAGTGCCGTATATACTCGAGTATAAGCCGACCCAAATATAACCCAAAGCTCCTAATTTCACCTTAAAAAAATGGGTTAACTGATTGACTCGAGTATAAGCCGACCCCCCAGTATGTCTATCATCACTGCGAAAGGCTTGTGTCACTTATGTCACTGATGGATCAGTACCCCCATAGGATTGCATTGTCTCTGGTCTCTATATCCAGCTTCTATAGATCTTCCCCTATATGTCTCTATTGTCCCCCTGTTTCCTGCAGTTACCAAATCTCTCTGGAGAAGTTACCAAATCTCTCTGGATACTGACATTATATGAGAACATATTAATAAATAGGTAAATAAAAAATAAATGTATAATAAACAAATAAATCTGAATAAAGTAGTATCAAATCTATCCCTGTATTTACTTAACTTATCTTAATTAAGCAGTGTGAGTACAAAAAAAATCCCTGTAACACATAATCTGGCCTCATGAATCTGTAGAGTTTCAAGCATTGTTAATTGCACTCATGTCAGTTGCCTGTCTGAACTCACTGTGAACCATAAACAATTCATTTGCTCATCTCTACTAATGCTTTGCTTTGATGACAACATGACAACAGAGAAGTTACTTTTTAACAAGAAACATGGGTTTATTAAAGTCATGTTTGTATTTATGGTTTTTTTTAATGCAATGTTAATAAAGGAATTTTTAGACTATTTTCTATTCTCTTTTAACTCTTTTTATTTTCAACGGACGCAAGGAAAATATATATATATATATAGTTAGATGATCGTTTATTTTTACAGAACCCTCTAAAATAAGAACAATATCCTTTTACTCCTCCGATATATAGACGATATCCTATACGTGTTTGAGGTCAGTAAAGAAAAAATGCATTTTTAGATGTAATGCTGACTAAAACGAATGGTAAAATCAGTACGACTTTCTATACCAAACCAACTGACCGTAATACTCATACAATATATTGTATGCAACCAGCCACCACCCGAAATCCACAATCAGGATCNACAATGTAATCCACAATCAGGATCCACAATTGGTCAAAAATTACCAATATTAGTGTTTAATCCAAACCTGAGATATGTAGTGACACTCCCAGTCGTAATAAACGCACCGTGTCATACCGCATCTGTGTTTTCTGTGAGCGACTTATGGGCGTGTTACATGCTAATGTCTCCCAGGGGGCGTTCCAAGATACAGTCCCATGTATAAGCTGGTTACTCAACTGCTCCATCTCAACATAAATATTAATTATTTTGGGCTACGGGGGACTTACGGGGGGCAAATAAAAGACGCTTCTCAAGTGTGTGAACTAGGCGCATTGTGATGCAAGTAGCTTGGAGAGATTAGCATGCAAAAACACGGCCAAAACACAAACACAACGCAACGCATTCTCTGAATCAGATCCATTATGTTGAGCTGGAACAGCTGAGTAAACCACCTTAAAAATGGTCAAGTGGTAACTGCATATTTTAAAAACGATACAACAACAAACAAATAATGAAGGGGGTGAAACATGAGTTTACACATAGAAAATACACATTTTAAAATTATATGGTTAACTTCATAATAAAAGTTATGTTTTTTTTTTTTTAAAGGCATGCACAAAAATGCTTGTGCGCGATTCAGTGCTGTGTGCAGTGGGTGAAAATGCGCACCTGTGAACTCTGGGTCAGGTCCTTTAAGTCCAAGATCAGCCTTGATCAACATGGGGGGGGTGAGAAGGGTTAAAAATAAAAAGCCCAGAATGACTGTGTCAAATCCATAGTTTTCCGGGTCGCTAAGCTGATTGGTGATTGCCCCAAAGACATTTAAGCCCAAATTTTGTTGCATGTGATGTAATGGGCAAAATGCAAGTAACCCTATACAACTGTTTTTAAAACCTTTTCTCGGTCAGTACCAATTACTCACTAAAGAATCAGGTTGAATTTCAACAATATTATTTATTGAATGTAAAATATTTTACATATCTATAGATTTGTAGAATCACATACTCTTTCAATATAGTTAAACCAGATGGTTCAACTCTTCAATCTGGACCATACCAATTTTTCCCAAGGGGTTACAAATCTCTCCCCAAAGTGGAAAAAAGTAAATATTTCATCTTATTGGTTGGTTACATTACCTCCCACCTGCATCTCCCCTTCCAAACTCTCCAAACATACAAGCAATCTGACCCTCAGAGGAGTTAAGCTGGCCATACACTATAAGATAAATTGTTCCAATTGAAAGATTTTTCAAGAGTGGGTAAAACCATAATGCAGGGGAGGTAAAATGAATGTCAGTGTGTCCATGCAGGGAGAATACTTTATTGTTGCATGTTGCACACAGATACTGACCAGTGTTACTGTTACACTGTTATTAGATTTGGGCTGGAAACATCATTTCTCAACTCTAATCCAACTAATTCAATTTACCTCCCCGGCAATTCAACATGGTTTTGCCCACTCTTTTGGAACAATTTATCTTATAGTGTAAGGCCAGGTTAACACTTTTTAATCTTTGCAACTACAGTAGCTTCACAGTTACGGGGATAGTAAGAAACTGTAGCATATAAGGAATAATAATTCACCTCTGTGTCCTACCTTATTTTCTTGGAAATGTGCTTATGTGGAACATTCAACTATATGATGATCCCTGCCATAATTAATTTTCTTGACAATTTACTACATCCAACTCTAAAAATGAAACTGACCCACCGGAGCAATAATGAAATAAGGAGCAGATCTTGATTTCTATTAAAGCTAAGCAATAAAAAATCAATGCTGTACTAACTGCAAAATGGAAAGGTTAATTCTGCCGTTAGAAGATGCTATTATTCCATAATCGCATTAATACCAGACCATTGTAGACTTGTGTTTCCTCACACACAGCCCTGAAACTTCAATTATCTTGTGAACAATCTTTGATGCTTAATTTAATGTGTTTTTCTAAATCAAATGAAATGCAAAAAATAAAAAATCCTTTTATCTATCCTGGGAAGAGAAGTTGAGTTGACCACAAATAAGTTAAGTCTTCGTTTCCAAAAGTGATTTTATATATTTAATACGTCCGAAAGACAATATAATTCTTAGAATAGAAGTGCTTGAAGCAAGCATGGGTGTGAATTCAATTGTGAGTAAAGCTGGGCATCCACAAGAATGATATTGTTCTAGTTGAAATCGGTGCAGATCAGAGAAAATCGCCCCATCTACGGCACCAACAGCCGTTTCGGTGTCGGACTTTTGGATTTCCTGATTATTTTCGTTTTTGGATGACTGAATTTATGGATGTTTGTTCACATGAGCTTTTTTAAGAAAAATTTTCCGACTGTGCTAATGTTTCAATAAAGCTGGACTTTTGTCTAAAATTNAATATAATGTGTGCCGGCTGGAGTTGCTGAAAAGTTAACCCCTTATGGATATATGATTGGAGCTGAGCACCGACTATCTATATATGTAAGTGTATGCATTCTAAGGAATATTCCCTTTC
>JABWIB010000835.1:8264-25068 GCA_016617825.1 Platyplectrum ornatum | reverse complement strand
ATATATATATATATATATATATATATATATACACGTATTTATATAGGTCTAATTTAGATTCAAAGGTTCTCGTGGATAGGAACATTTTCCATTAACACTGACTACAGGCTATGTCTATGTCCACGATGAAACATCACAGCTACTGTACATGGGCAACACCAAATTGCCCCAAATTGTCACCTTGCCGAAATCTCAGAAGAAATTAAAAAATTAAACAAATGACAAAACATTCTTAAAGTACTTACCATTTAGAGGATTTGCTTCCATCTGATGGTATCCACAGCACCTCACTGAGGCAGGGCCGGCGTGCCCAATAGGCGACTTTAGGTGGTCGCCTTTGGCAGCCGGCTGGCCGGGTTGGCAGCAGGGCAGGAATTAAAAAAAAATAAATAAAAAAATTGTAAAATAAATTTTTCATTAACGATTAGGAGTGCGGACGGCCCCCACCGTCTTTCGTGACGTCACAACCAGCGGAAACCTGGAAAACATGGACCATTGGTAGGTCAGGAGGACAGGTATGGCCATCCCTGCCCTTGTATCTTCTGACAAAGCAATAAAAGAAAACGTGATTAACAATTTCCTGCATCTGGAACCCTTAATTTCCCAACTAAAAGTAAATACATGAGGCAGAGACTGGCAGACCCCTGTCCATCCAATAAACTAAACCCTTCTGCAATAGGATGTGGCCGACAATGCCGATGCCTAACTCAGGAGCGGCTACCTTAACCAAAACCATTGCATGCACTGCCAAGATTTCCAACTGTTCATGTGTTTTCTTTTTCCTTACAAAAGAAGCTGCCAACAGTGGTAAGAATGGAACGGGAAACAACCATTGAAGCACGAAACCAGACAAAACAACCAAGTAAAGGGGTGAGAGGGAACACAGTGAGAAAAGAGGACTGGATCCATGAAGCTCCAAGGTACCAGGAAGGAGGCTACACTTGGACACTCCTTTGCACATTCCCCATTGACTATGTGAGTGACTCACAACCCGGAAGGTCAATGGAGTGACTGGACAAGACAATGGGGACAGTTGTGATGGGCCTGTCACCACAGGGCCGACAAAAGGCTAACGGATCTTGGGTGCGTCCTCTGCTCATTGGCTACCAGTGGTCACATGTCCTGGCTTCCAGAATGCTGTTCCAAGCAGTGCAAGAGGCCGGGCAGTTATTCTTGTTGATCTAGTACTGCAATTGATGCAGTGATGATATGTTCTGATTGCTAGTTCCGAGCAGTGCGACTGCTACTGGTGGGGAAAAGGGGTTTTGGTTGGGAACTGGTGTATCGGGCACCAAGATTTCTGTTACCGGCCCTGCAAACTGGGAGCTTAACCTTCTGCTTCCCTGATAAAGGAAGGAAAATGTTCCTTATGCTATGATGCTTACAGCCCAACATAGCTCCCAACATTACGCCCTCTCCCTGGGTTAATTACCAGGGTAATTCAGATCCACAACTAACAACCCTGCTCCTTCAAAACGATTTACCAGAGTAGTCTGTGTGAATGGGGTATAACAATAATATTTGGTCAAAGTGGGCCCATTTTGTGGCCCACTTGATAGTGTTGACTGAAGAAGGAAAGCTGGGGGGGAATGGACCAGGTAAATCAGGGAAAGTTGGCAGCTATTTAAAAAAGATGAATTCATTATTCATTAGCTGGATTTTAGCGTCATAGTTATTTCATTTATACACATTATCAGTGTTTCAGTGTGGACCATGTCCATAGTGTTTTGTAGTGGGATACATACTATCGAAGGAAATCAAATGCAATGGACATATTAAAACTTGAACCGAACTTAAAACCTGAAAAAAATAAAATACAGAGCGTAATATAGTCACCTAGCTACTGTTCGGTTCTGTGCGCTAACGTGATGTGATGTTAATTACATATCTGTCACTTTTCCGGCTAATATTAGAATGTTGCACAGTTCCTGTACAGTTCTTCCCATGTGTCAGTGGTATATGCTGCTACTTTCTAATTAAGCGTTAGCAGTTAAATTTGCATAATGAAGAGAGGAAGATGATTACAGCATGTTAAAGTCCCCATACATGCACTTAGCTCAGTTTGATCACATTTCTTTTAACCCTTCATGCGTATTAACTTTTTATTGCTTTGCAAGAACAGTTAAATGAACTCATTACTGTTACAAGTTTCTATTATTTTTATACTTTGTAAAACTTTGCAGCATTTTGTTGTGTTAATGTTGTATAATTTGAACACTGTTTAAAGTATTGTCGTATAGTATTTACACCGTAGAGTAGCATTATAATATAATACACTATTTATAGTTTTGTATTACACTATTTACACCTACTAGCTGTTCCATGGGTTTGATTTGTAAATAAGGTCCACTTCATTCTTGGCCAAACTCTTACCTTATATATTCTTATATCTTAAGCAGGGCATACACTATAGGATACATTGTACCAATCGTAATATTTTTCAAGAGTGGGTAAAACCATGGTGAATTGCAGGGAGGTAAAATGAATGTCAGTGTTTGCATGCAGGGAGAAAACTTTATTGTTGCATGTTGCACACAGATACTGACCAGTGTTACTGTTACACTGTTATTAGACTTCGGCTGGAAACATCATCTCTCACCTGTAATACTGTAATACTGATTGAAATTAATTCTATTTACCTCCCTGCAATTTAACATGGTATTACCCACTCTTGAAAAATCTTTCGATTGGAACTAGGGGCTCCATTTATTAAAAATATCCCTGGGGATGAAATATCATTCGTCCAGGCTCGCAGCATCTCGCTGCGAGCCTGACAACATCCCCCCCAGCATTTACTTAGACTTACCTGTTCCTCGATGAGCCGCGGGATTCCTGGAGCCAGCGATGTTTCTTCGGGTCCTGGAGCATGCGCAGTATATCAGCGCTGGGACTTAAAAAATCCCATGGGTCATCTGAAAGGTGAGTAACCTTTGGGTTTTTTTATTTTATTTTATTTTTTTCTACTTTTTTGCAGTGTCCCTGCAGTCTCCCCATATGTCTCTCTCTTTTCTTCCCTCTATTAGAGGGAGGAAAAGGGAGGTCTATGAGGAGACTGCAGGGACACAGCAGTTATCGCTGTCTTCATTTACGAAGCTCTGATATTATCGATTTCATATGATAAAGTCAGTTTTTGGACTTTATCATATGAAATCGATATGCTTGTTATTTATAAACCCTGGGAGCGGTAATTAACATCCGAAAACGGACTTTATCATATGAAATCGATAATATCAGAGCTTCGTAAATGGAGCCCAATTTATCTTATAGTGTATGGCCAGCTTAAGTCCTGTCCTTTTAAGGGCCATGAATCTGGACAGTCCTGTCTAAATTGGAATGTGGTACCATTCAAATCCATCCAGGCCCATAATAGGTTCCCTGTTCTGTCCATTGTCCACCAGCGATAAATGCAAATATCATCAGGACTATCGCTTATCAGCTTAGCAACCCCAAAACTATAGATTTGACAGTAATGTCGGTCAGTTTGGACATTTTATTTTTAACCCTTTCTCACCATGCTGATGGAATCAGGAATGTCGCTATTCATTTCAATGACCCCAAAAACTATGGATTCTCCACTAATATTGTTTTTTTTATTATTTTTACATGTCACCCCCTTCTCACCCCTACCTCTAGGGGTGCTAGGGGGGGTTTACCTCGCACAGTATTTTTTCCTGATTGTAAGTCATATGTAGAACAGGTTTCGTGTAAGTTGCTCCAGACAGTTACATGCATCATCCAGCGGTTTCTTAGTCTCATAGGCATACATAGGCATACTGGTCATGTGCTCAGCATTAACGCTGGGTTTGACACTAATTTTTAGGTGCTAGGAGTAATTTCTGAATGCTATGGATGTCATATCTCTATCTATCTCAATATATATATATATATATATATATATATATATATATATATATATATACACTGTTTGTAGTCTTGTCATACACCCATGGTTCTCAAACTGTGGATTAGGACCCCAGAGTGGGTCGTGAGCCCATACAGATATGGGAGCTTCCTCAGAGAGACCATCTCTCAGTTGCAGGTCTGGCACTATGGGACTGTAGGGTGCCACTGTGGTACATGTAGGTGGTTGGTGGCCGGCTGTCACCTAGACTGCTTCACTGAACCAGTTCTAACGTCACATTCATTTGTCACATAGGATTGCCAGTTGTCATGATGCACAAATACTGTAATGTACAAAGAGTTAAAGGGGACCTTTCAGCTTCTTTTAACTCCCACAATTAACCTCATGAAGCTGTATAGTATGGAATAAAACATATACTTACCACTGTTTAAAATGAGAATCTGATGTCTTGGTGAAAATATATAGGGCCAATGTTTGGTGGTAACTTGCTGGGGTCGTATAAAATATTTTTTGGTCAGATGGGGTCCCAGAGCAAAATATAGTAGTTTGAGAACTACTACTTACATTATTTATACCTTAGAATTGTAGTATAATATAATACACTGTTATACTGTAATCATGTCTTTTTCACACCTTAGTGTATTATTTTAATATTTGTTTTGTAGTACCATTGACCGCTAGTTGTTAGCTCATGATAATATTGTGTTGAGTACATGTAGTTTGTTGGGGACTGGGGCAGGTGGCTATGCTTCCCCTGGAGTCTAGGCTACAGTCAGATCCCCTCTTGTTGGCTCTTACGTGTGGTGTGTACTGTATTCACAGACAGTTATGTCTCTGTAGCCCTATACTGTGCATAACACCCAACATGCTGTGTAATAAGCTTTGTTATACCCCTGGTACAGTCCTGTCCATTGTTATCCAGATAGCAGGCAAGCCTACTCCATAGGTGTTCCTCAAGATCAGGGCAGTGGTGTGGGTTTATTTAGACACACAGTTCAACATTTCACCATATTTCATTACAGAAACTGCTGATGCAGGGCTCAAAGTGAGCTGGTATATGGTGGTCTCCTGATAAGCCATGCCCTTTGTATCAGCCTCGCCACTCCAGACAGGGGGAAGGGGGACATTCAGTACAAAATTGCAGGTTGGGAGGGGCGGGGTTTGTACAAGGGGTGGAGCTTAGTGCCATACGGTCACCTTGAAATCCCCACTTCGAGCCCTATTCCGAAGTGTAAAATATATGTATTTTAATTAAGGGAAAAATTGCTAAAAATTAGATATATAAATATAAATAATTTTAATAGCCTGCATAAAAATAAAAATATATGTATGGGAGAAAAGAAATGAAATACATTTATCTGTAGACGTCTTCTTTACTTCTTTCTCCTACAATCGGGTATGCTAAAAATTCATAGTCAGCATTAAAGGGCTTTTTCTTCAAATCCTGCCACAATGGGAGCCTAGTTATAATTTGCTTGACAGTCCTTGTCTATGTAATCAGATGAATCATTTTATATTATATAATCAGCCATTTTAACTTTTTTTTTTTTGTAAATTACCAAATTCCCCGAATGGAGTAGAACAAATGACTGGCGATTATTTATGAAATCAGTCAAGGCATCCAAATCTCACCTCAATGTCTCTTTTTTTGTGAGAGGTAAATATATTCACGCTAATGCATTAACACCTTCAATCATCCTGTAATCTAGGCATCTGTTCGCACAGTGATCTATCCAGGGTNTCTGTCAGTCAGTCGCTGATTCAGAGGAAGGAGCACAAAGAAGGGAGAATGGGAAATCATCTTCTCTTAATGCTGGGAAAGTTATTATACGGCACTCACTTGATGAGAGTTCACCTGGGTGATCCTCCCATATAACACATAGGCCTCTATTTATCTAGATTAACATTTTGATATGAACGATTCAAGTCATTTGCTTAAACTTACTTTCCATGTGTAGTTCCACAATTTATTATTTATTATTTATTAACAGGTTTTTATATAGCGCCATCAGATTACGTAGCGCTTTTACAATTTACAATGGGGATTACAAACAGACAGACAGAATGGGTGGGGAAGAGGAGCCCCGCCCGTTTTTGGGATGTGGGAGGAAACCGGAGCACCCGGAGGAAACCCACGCAGACAAGGGGAGAACATACAAACTCCACACAGATAAGGTTCTGTCCGGGAATCGAACTTACACAATGACAACCAAAGACTCGTTGGAGCCCATACATTAATGAAGCCGAGCCTAATTTCAGTCTGAAGCTCCGATGAGTCTGATCTTCTTGCGTATGTGTTGTGTGGTTCTGGTACATGCACGCTGACTTAGTTTTTGTGAACTTTGTCAAGTCATACTGTGTATTGGTCAAGACTCCGGTGTGTCAGGTAAGTATATCTCCTTGATCTTTTCTATTTTAAATGGTTTTCTTTTTACTTTTCAGTCCCCAGTGATGTTCCTTGTACATATGAAGGACATGATATACATGACATAAATACACCTCCAGGAGTTAGTAAATATTATGAAGTGCCAGCCCGCATTGAGAATGCAGTATAGATATGATATTTTCTATGCATTGACATGGAAACAGCAGCTTTCCATGGGGGTGTAAGTGGTGCTGTGTTTGGGAGTTTTGATGAGTGGCACCTTGGGTTCAGTGATAGGGCTGATAGCATCACTTGTATATAGTGTTTCTCTAGCTGGAAACACACCACTATGGTCCCTTTTAACAAGAGAGAAGAATAGTGGAGTTGGAGACATTGGATGGGTGACGCCTCCTGCGATAAGTGTTCCTGTAAGGCTAGTGCAATGTTATAGCAGGGCAAGATGACTACTGGTTTATTGACGCTATCGTATGGCCAAGTCATCTCAACTCATATGTGAGTTGAGAGGCCCCTCTCATGGAAGCGCACTGGTATCAAGAAAAATGGAGTTGTGTGAGCGCCGTCATATTATAAGGTAGAATTGGTGGGGAAGAGGGCCATGCCCGTAGACTTACATTCTGTAGATGATTGATACAATTACACATAGACTAAGCACAATTTAGTCAGCTGCCAGTTAACCTACTGGTATGTTTTTGGGATGTGGGAGGAAACCAGAGCACATGGAGGAAACCCACAAAGGCCAGATTCAGGTATTTACGCTCTCATGACTAACACTCTCATGACACAGACATTCATTTTACCCCCCCCCCCCCAATTCTACATGGTTTTACCCATGAGAGTGTAAAGATCTGACCCATATACACAGGGAGAACATACAAACTCCACAAACATAAGGTCCTGTCCAGGGAATCGAACTTTCGATGTGAGGCATCAGTGCTACCCACTTATCCATCCATGCTGCCCTGCAATTAGCAGATTTTGGATGAACAACCATGAGATGCTGTTTTTAAAGGGTTTTTAAAGAAAATGTACTGACCAACGCACTATTGTACTGATGTGTCATAAGGTATATGAACATTTTGAGATTACTGGGTAGACTATTGTGTGTAAGTAAAAGTTTTACTGATTTAATTAAAGTGTGTTATGTACTGAATTTTACAACATGGTGTAAAAATTGCACCAATAAAAAACATTTTAATTAAATCAGTAAAACTTTTACTGACACACATAAGATAGTCCACCCAGTAACCTCTTAGCCCCCTGCCATCACTTATCACCTCTCGAATGATAGTTCGTGTCGCTGATTCCAGATGTCAGTAAAATAGTGCATTGGTCAGTAAATTTTCTTTAAAACCCCCTTTAAAACCAGTATCTGATGAGTCCTTTTGTTCTGGCTGCAAATTAATTCCCTCTCATCTCCCAGTGTGAAAGTGCATGGTGTTAACTGTCAGTCTCTTTATTGTGCGAGCGCGCCTGAAATAAAAGCTTATGTAGCAACACAATAATATGTTTTACAACACGATTCTGACAAGGTCTCTTAAAAGTGCAATAAAAGATGACAATTTACATGTTGCTGCCCGGGCTATAAAAACCCAAGAGCATCCCAAGGGGACTGAACATTACAGGAGAAACAAAC
The DNA here is from genome assembly GCA_016617825.1 of Platyplectrum ornatum. Lineage (NCBI taxonomy): Eukaryota > Metazoa > Chordata > Amphibia > Anura > Limnodynastidae > Platyplectrum > Platyplectrum ornatum. Next base: position 17,187 of record JABWIB010000835.1, on the reverse strand, counting down.
AAGTAACCATAATCTGCTTAGGAGCAAATAGTTTATACGCTGATCAGCGGAATGCATTGTGGGTGTTCCAGCAGACATTGCCTCAGCATTGTAATGAGTCTGGAACGGGTCACTGTTCTCTGCAGTAACTCGATACGAGAGTAACTAGGTCGGACAGAAACGGATGAAGCGTTTTTTTTTAAGGGAGATATTGTCTGGTTTTTAGGGTCTCCTGAGGCTTAACTGGATTTTTTTATCCTAAGTTAATTACTAGAATCAAGGCTACGGCTGCCATAGATGCCATTACTGTCTGTCTGCTTAAAGTTTTGCAATTGTTTTACAAAAGTTCATCCAATGGCAAGTCATGTATTTTCTCGGCCTGAGGATTGGTGATGCTGGTCTATGATTCGATACACCTCCTCCCGTTATAATAGTAAGACCCCAGTGAAGAACACCCAGAGGCCACAGTTTTGGGAATCTAATTTATTTTATATTTATTTTTATTTTAAAATATTAAAAATTTATTCTTATTTAACTAAATTTGAAATCCAAAGGATCATACTAACTAACCTAATATATATTTAATGGTGGCAATAGAAAGAAGGTTTGTGTAACATCAGTAGTCGAAGTGGAAATTTAGAAGTGGTGGTATGGACATTCAGAAGTGATGGTATGAAAAAAAATGAATATAATGTAAGTCAATGGAGATTTGTAGTATTTCAATTACAGCAGTGGGAGAAGTGCCGGTATGGTATACACCCGTATACCACCCCCCCCACACAAACACACACTTCAAGCCCTGTGTAACATAATATAAATGAAGCATGCAAGAAATAAAACACATTTGTAAATACCAGGCGCTCTCCTTTTACCTAATGGATGGCTTGCACACCCACCCAGGTGCTACCTGAGGGGCCGCCCGTACTGACATACCGTATATGCCGGCGTATAAGACGACTGGGTGTATAAGACGACCCCCCAACATTTCCACTCAAAATATAGAGTTTGTATTGATCCCCTGCTGTATGATCCCCTGCTGTATGATCCCCTGCTGTATGATCCCCTGTTGTATGATCCCTTCTGTACTGACATTTTGCTGATGTCTCCTGAAGAGGAGGGGGAGGATGTGTCCGAGAGTTCATTCTCTCACTGCACTCTGGGGTCACAGGGTATCTCTGAGGTAATAAACATCTAATGCTCTATAGATAATCACCATAGGACCATGTATACAGCTAGTGGTTATCTATGGAGCATTGGATGTTTCATACCTCGGAGAAAGATACCCGGCGTATAAGACGACCCCCCCACTTGGAGGCATGTTTTTCGGAGCTGAAAAGTAGTCTTATACGCCAGCAAATACAGTAACTGGTTTGCTGGACAGAGTCAAGGCTGAACCCCAAATGCTCTCCTCCTCCTGTGCCAGCTTACCACTATGCAGTGAACCAGCTTGCTTCCACCAGCACTGGACAGACCCAACAAATGGAAAGACTCCAGAAAGAAAAGAACCAGAAGAAAGGGGAGAAAGGCCAGGCAACGTCCACAGAAATAGAGGGCTCACTTCCTGAGAAATTGCCTAAAGAGACTTCCCCCTGGCTATCCACTACTCCCTCACCTGGAAACAGACCAATTCCTTGGATCCCAGGTAGGTACCTTATCATCTCCCCACACTCTGGAAGTTTAATCTGCCTCATGGTAAAGATTAATCCTTCAGTCAATTTCGTTCATATCAAATGAGAATGCATTACAATCTCATAGAACAAAAGAATGGATCCAGACTGGTACAATTAAACTTACGAGTGAGTGTGTAAAACCATGATGAAAGCAGTGGAGGTAAAATGAATGTCAGTGTGTGCATGCAGGGAGAATACTTTATTGTTGCATGTTGCACATAGATACAGACCAGTGTTACTGTTACACTGTTATTACACTTGGGCTGGAAACATCATCTCTCACCTTTAATGCTATCAAGAGAGTGAAGGGTAACATCTTGATGGATGGTTGAGAGACCCTTGATGTCGGGAGTAGATCAAATACGCTGTAGGGCGAGTTGGATGATTGTTGAGTGGAAGACGTTAGAATAAGCCAGAGACCAGCTCAATGGTGGAAGTTCAAGACCATCCGTGGTCTGAAGACCTTCCTGCTGAATATAGGAACAAACATGTTTTTTCAACAACCGAGAGGAGGGAGGTGTGAAAAGCACCAGGGAGCCAGAGGACGCCACCACGCCTTAAAACTGTTCCCTTACCTGTCCATTGCATTCACGACCAATCCTCAGGCCATGATCCAATGAGGGGACACAGGAGGCAGCTGTCACTGAACCGGGAGGGTGTGTAAGGGACAGAAAGGAGAGCCTGCAGACACCAACAGAAATGTCAGCTACGAAGCCCGGCTTACTGATGAAGCCAAGACCTGGGAGTTTCCTGATGACTCAACTGCAAGTAGCAAATGCAAATTAGTTGACCAATATGTGCTACAACTGACATGAGACAGGCGATCCCGGAGCACTCAAAGGTGCTATCTGCAGAAGTAACAGACATTACTATACCACTAGGGATCGCCAATGGGAACATTATGGTCTTGGAAAGCCCTCCAGAGAGATCTTAATGAGATGTTCGAGAGGACTGTGAATACAAACAAGTTAAGCCCTGAGGAGAAGACCAACATCACTTTTCCGTCTTCCCCATGTAAAACACCCAAGGACTATCTTGCAACCAGTTACTTCTTCCAAGCAGGGTTTCACCTCAGACCGCCCCGTTGAGTTCCTCTGAGGACTGAAGTAAGCATAATGCAGTACTGTGCCCAATATGTCCCTAAACTGCCCTAAACCAGCCCAGTCCCTGTGTTTAGCTAAAGTATAAAAAAGTCCCATGCTTCATTATAAAATTGGGTGCATGTGCATGTTATGTTGATTAAGAATTGTTAAATAATCCGTACTCGAAGCGGGCCAGTATATGCAAGTATGGCATACCGGCACCTTTTCTATTGCTAAGCCCCATCCCCTTGTGTAGTCCCCAGAGTGTCTGAGGCTCATACAAGGTGAAAGGGCTTAGCGCCATACCGCTGTAAAAAAGTTCCCACATCGAGTCCTGTAAAGAATTGTTTTATGATGCTGATTGGTGTAAAATGTCAGCGTTACAGCATTTGATTTCAATATCACGGCTGTGACTGTTCACTATAATTATTCAGTTATTCCCATTTTTAAATATTGTTCTCCCTATGCGCCTGTAACTATCCCTATGTAAGTTCCTAAGGACCAGGCTCTGAGGTCCTTGATAATAATCAGGGCCACCATCGGGGGGGACAGTCAAGTCTACAGTCCCGGGCCCGGCCATCCCTCTACCCCCCAGCAGTGGCCCATTATTGGTGTCTATGTGCGTTTAAGTAGGCCCGATGGCCCCTCGCAGTGACAATGTCCTGGCGTTATGTTGGGGGCCCTGATAATAATTGTTTTAACAGCGACCTGTGTTGGGGGCTGTACATTACAGATGCAGCAAGCTAATCAATTCAAACCAAATGAAGACAATACAATAGTTTTTCACATTTGTTTCGTAACATTTGCCCTGTATGGGGTATATTTACTAAGCGGCGAGATTGCAGTGAGATTGGAAAGTGGGGATGTTGCCCATAGCAACCAATCAGATTCAAGTTCACATTCTCCAGTGTGTAAAATGAAACTGAGAGCTTGAATCTGATTGGTTGCTATGGGCAACATCCCCACTTTCAAATCTCATTGCAATCTCACCGCTTATTATATATATCCCTATGTCGCAGAACTACCCTACCCTATGCTCATGCAATGATATGGTAGCTTTACAACACCCAGTTTGTCTGCATTCTTCCTGTATGCTATTTGCTGTACTTGCATAAGTAGCATTACATGCATCTCAGCATAACAGTCAGTCCATGTTTCATGCTCTAGAATACAGGACACACAATACACGCAGAATTCCATGCACTGAACTTTCTTTTATAATATCGGGCGGAGAAGGACACATGTAATTAAGAGACGAGCTCAAAATGTGATTCCTCGGAAAGAATCCTTCTAAAATGATAATATTAATAATAATGATTGCACTGATGAATCATCACTCTATTAATTACTTGCAATGTTATGAGAGCCTACTTTCGCATACTTTCCCTGCTGTGTATACCTATTGCTCTATGACTTTGTCATTAGCAGCAACATCTCAGCTAAAATGATGTCTTGATTGCCAGTGTGGGGATACTAATCTTCCCTGCACAGAATTATGATTGGGGTTTGCAGGGCAAGAAAGACAGATATAACCATTTTTAAATAATCATAAATAAAGTAGAAATGTTCTTCCAAGTTTAATCCTTTGTAATATGTACCATGTGTGCAGAGGCAAGCAGTGCAGTTACAGATGCACATTCACAGAGGTACCTCCTCACCATTACAGTGGCCAGCGGTGTGGAAGCGCGTCTACATTATAGCGTATATTTGAGAAGATGCATATTGGGGTACACAGAATGTGCATGACCAAAAGCCTTAATATATGTAAATGTCCATAATTAATCTCCCAATTCTGTACATTTGACCCCACACATGGGTATCCTATACTGTAATTAAATGCAATTATGGCTATGGTCTATAGACACCAGAGAGGCATATGCTGTAGTGCGGGCATAGGAAATCTGGGGCACTTCATGTATTCTGAAACTAAAAGGTCCATGATGCTTCACGTACATCAGAAACATAAAGGTGTAGAAAGTGGATTGGTCCATTCAGTCTGCCCTATTAACTAGACCAGGGGTTGGCAAACTGCGGCTCTCCAGGTGTTGTCAAACTACAAGTCCCGGTTCTACTGTCATGGTCCCGGCCAGAGAGGGGGAATGCCGCCATAACTGTGGCGTGCAGAGGAAATACAGATAGAAATGTGTGGAAGCTTTGTATCTGTATTTCCATGCCTGGCGCCAGCCTGGCGGAGATGCGAAGATTCGCCAAAGCCCGACTCCGTGCCTCTGCGACTCCGCAATTTGGTAATGGGAAAAGGGGCGTTCCACACCCCTTTTCTCATTTCCATATGCGCTTTTAGCAGGGCTAAGCCCTGCTAATTGTTAGCGCAGCCTTCACCATGTATGGACATGGTGCAGGCTTAGCGCAGAGGGACTGAGGCAGGTAATGTCCTATGGACAATTGCCTGCCTCATTAAGTGTTCAGAAAAAGTAAAAAAAAAATAAAAATAATAAAATAAAATATTAAATAAAGTACCGGCTTTCATGCTCGCAGCATACGCTGCGAGGACACACAAGCAGAGGCTCTGGATTTTTCAAATAGCACAGGGATGCGGGGCATACGACATGCCCCTCTCCCTGTGCTTTTGCGCAGCTCTAAATCTTGCGTACCTGGAGGCCGCAGCGTGTTTATTTTTATTGCACTATTTCCATGTATGCTAGCACTTTTCCATCTGGTACTGTTCTTAGTTTTTTCCAGGTGTACCCTTCTTCCCTTGCTTCTAATCTGTTTGATGTTTACCACTTAGGCCAGGGGCAAACGCAGGATTTTGGAAGTGGGGGTTTCCAAATATATATATATATATATATATATATATATATATATATATATATATATATTGTAACCCCAAAACATTAATACACCCACATATATTACAATATGTGATATACACTTACCCCCTTTATACTTAATGTATATTGTATATAACCCGCATATAATACAGCAACATTAAGAGGAGTTTCTGAGCAACCAGAAAACCTCCCTGCGTTTGCCTATGAGTCAGGATTTCCAGCCGGTCCCCACCACCAGGGTCTCGAGCATAGATCAGTTTTTGGTTAGACCCACCTGGAGGTGTATCTCTCCACTCCATGTGACAAACCATTCACACTGCTCCAAGCTATACATATTTAGTTCCTTTAGTCTTTCTATGTATGTTGTGTGACACAGGCCAATACTTGGGCAGTATAAAAAAAAGTGGGGATTTTGCCCATCCAACCAATCAGATTTGAGCTCTTATTCTACAGTATGTACAATGAAACTGAGAGCTTGACTTTTGATTGGTTGCTATCGCCATCCCCAGTTTAGTAAATTTAGGCTTGGTGTTCAAGACAGATAAGATGGACATAGCCAAATTCTTATCAAAATATCATTTGCAACTTCATTGTATCAATGACTCATTTTACATTTCCATTATAAGTTGATGGCCAATGTGGCCAATATGTCCCAATTCAGCACAATGAGGACTAAACTAAAAATGGAGATCTCTGTGATATTAATAAACCGCTTGATGTGAGGCATTCTGTGCTTAGTAATGGCTACCCATTACCATTAATCTTAGTAATGACTTAATGTTTCATTTAATCATAATAAGATTCCAATCAGCTACAACCTTTCAGCAGGGATTTTATTGCAGAATAAACAAGTGTTACTAGCGCTAATAAATAAATATGACAAAAAGTTTACATCCAACAAGCTCTTTCATTTAATTAATGTTAACAAATGTCATGAAAGAATAGAGAACCGTATCCTAAGATACTGCATCACCTATACTGTATACATTACATATACAGTGGAATACCAACATCCCCCCACCCAGGGCTGGTGCTACTTCCCCCCAACCGCCCACAACCAGACCTCTCCCCCGGTCTGGTTTATATATAGTAAATGGGGTGCACCACCATTCTATAGAGGAGCGGAAGGTGTCCTCCCAGGCTGGCTACTTATTTACATGCTGGTTATGATATACCCGGCATTTAAATGGATGGGGATGCTCTTGTCCCCTAGGCCCAGCACTCTAGGAAGTCACCTAAGATTGTCAGCCCTGCCTCCACCTCAAGTTGCCAAAAGTATGGGCTACATCTGGTTTAAAATAAAATGTAGAATATATGCACTTAAATGCCTAGAAAGGAGCATACAAAATGTAATCTCAAAAATGTATTCAGCCGAGGTTTAGCAAACTCGTGTTGAGAAAGAGAATCACTCGAAAAATGGAACCCAAGGAGGTCGGCTACGGTTAACAACAAGCAAAAACCAAGATTATAGACTATAGCTTTTTATGGGTTGTTACCTACTGCTAGTGGTGAATGACTTTCTCACAGTCATCTAAACCAANGNTTCTCAACCAGTTGTNCATGTACCATTGGCGGTACGTGGGCCGCTCTCTGGCAGCACGCAGGGTCATTGGGAAGGTTTGCAAGGAGGTCCAGCTTTCAGATGTATTTGTATTTTAATCACAAGCAATATTGGGTGGCAGAGGATATATTTGATCACATGTTTGGCATATACCATGCCACAAATATATAAATATACAAAAGGGAGGAAACATAAGAAATAACTAAGTGGTTGGTGATTAATATTAGGACCATAATGAGAGTAGAGAGAGGAATGTAGATTGACAAAAACAATTAATAGGATGGGATTGGTCAGTGGGACTTCACCTCATTTTATTAATGGAAAGTGGTACAAAACATAAAAAGGTTGAGAACCTCTGATCTATATAATCTTTAAAATGTTCATTTGACAAGATGGTAATTTTTTATGTAGTAGGAAGTCAGCAATCACCTCAGTCAGTCAATAAAGCTTGTATAGGAAAAGGAAAGATACACGTGGTCACTGACCTACTCTGTCCTCTTCACAGATCCACCACAGTATACTATTTGTCTCCTCTCTCTTAAATAAAGTCATGAGACATTGATTTTGCTGATGCTGTATGACTGAAAGTTTTACAGACTTACCTGACATCTGCTGTTCTGTGGTAGTTTAGTACAATGCAGATTCCTGATAAGTATGCATGATTTTTCTGTAGTCCCATGGGAGCCGCCTCTTCAAACTTGGTGGGGCAGTTCGCACCCCACCCCGTCCCCCCATCCTGATATCTATGCTCCGGGGGTAGATCTAAACACAGCCAACACATAATAGCCAATTTCAGGTGGGTTATGTTGATACCATTGTGCTGGTTTTTTTTGAAGAGCAGAATGGTGACCAGTGAGGAAAAAGGTTTAGTATCATTGCTGGGGTATCCTCCATGGGTGATGGGGTAGGAGTCTTCCTCAAGCCCCCAAACTCTGGGCCTCATATCGACAGCATCTCATGTACAAATAGCGATTACTGCATGCCTTCTTTTTATGTGCAATCACAAATGCTGCACATGGAGTGTTACAAAACAATGAAATAAAATTTGTTAAAAGGTGACCACTCACTGACACCTCAAGAAGCAATCAAGAAGAAAATACAAACTCAAACTTATTCCATAACCTTCTAACTTCTAATGGAACAATACTCGCTACCCCCTAGTTTGTCCCTATAAGGAGAGAAAACTGGCAATAATTATTATTTGTGTTTCTTCTTATTCTTTCTTTTTAATTTTGTCCTATATGGTGACGGAGCGAGGCAAGGGTGGAGCCGGGAAGCCACATTTAATATTTACACTTTATCTCTCCCCATGGTAACCATGATGATGATCTAAGAATCTACGGCCCGCTCTAATGAATGCTGGCCGAGCGTCATTTATTATTAAGTGCCGGTGCTGCATTTAACATACATTCCTTAATGTACATATAACAGGAATGGTGGATATGTACTCTGTACAGAACTTTAGAGCGTAAATTTGATTGGGCCAAACCATGTTGAACTGCAGGGTAGGCAGGGCTCGAAGTGGGGGTATATACAATGGTATATACAATGGTATGCCATACCGTCACTTCTCATTCTGGATTAACTGAAAAGTAATAAATCTTCATTAACTTCTATTGTTTTCTATGTTTCCATAACAACAAATCTAAATGTATAATTTCCAAGTTTCTACTTCTACTTCACTGAGGGTAGGTAAATTTCATCAATAGCAAACATCATTAGTTGAGAGATGATGTTTCCAGCCCAAGTCTAATAACAGTGTAACAGTAACACTGGTCAGTATCTGTGTGCAACATGCAACAATAAAGTATTCTCCCTGCATGCACACACTGACATTCA
>JABWIB010000834.1:74542-91361 GCA_016617825.1 Platyplectrum ornatum | reverse complement strand
AAGAAGGCCTAGCCAAAATACAAAACACCTAGGCCCCATTCCCAATCAATACATTCTAATGTCTGCCAATAGCACTACATGAGGTATTTGGTACACTAAGCAGTTTTCAGATGGCACACATTGCAATGTCCCTTAGTGAGAAAAATACTTAAATTAAAAATAATTAAATGAGTCTAAAACCAAAACACAGGTCAAATGTTACTGAATAGAACAGACTGCTGTAAATAGACAAACATCAAGCTCTCCTAACCATCGGCAGGAATTGTGGCTTCCTACACACTGTACAGATATACGATATCATGGAAGTTGGACATATGGTCCCACCTGTGAATGTCACTGGGAAACACACTACTCTGAACATCAATGACTTATATTAGGAAGTTTATAAAGAAACAAATGTGATCTGTTTTATCACAACAAATGATTGTAGTAGAAAACATTCTCTTACATAAAACAAATGGTTGAGAATGATAANTGCCCTGATTGCTGCTTTTGCAGCTTAAATGGTGTGCATCAGAAAAAATAATGACAGTCTACCTAGTCTACCTAGGTAGGGGAATGAAACCATAATATACATAAACTGCATAGGAATCTATATTCAGTATCTCTCTATATTCATTAACTGCATGAAGCATTAGTACATCAATAACGTCAAGTGAGCTTAACCATGTCAGTGGAAGGGAGAGAGGCCTGCAGTGATGTGGTCCTAGTCAAGTCGTAGTGGGGTTGATGAGAGGTACGAGTTCTATAGGCCTGCAGGCTCTCCACACAAAAGAAAATGATTGAATTTTGAAATTGAGAGAGCTGACAAATCAGCAAAACCACTGTCCATTAATCACTAGCGTGACAGTTTAATCATCCTAAGTACTTTCATAAATAGTGCTCACAGGAGAAAACCAGATTTCATTTTAACCCCTTAACACGAGCATTTGCCATCAATTTGTGGAAACCAGCTGAATGACCCAGAGAGCAATAATTTAAGTGCAAGTGAGGTGGCAGACCAGTGGATACGAGCCTTTTCCTAGCTGAGCTGGCCCCTTTCTTGGTCTTATAAATAGAAAAGGTTTCCAGCCCTCCAATAGGGAAATCCAGTGTTATCTGGAAACCTAACTTCTGTTTAGCACTACAAATTTCTCTGCCGTGATACGATAAACAAAATAAGTCATTTAATACCAAACATTTTNGCTATTTCCATTAAAATAGAAATACCCCAGAAAATACAGTTTTCTATCCTAAATCAACTTAATTACCTGACTAATTCATTTAATCTAACGCTAACTTCTCTTCCTGTTCCTAAAACATCTAATTCAGCAGAGCAGGACAAGGACTCACAGAAAGACTTATAGAAGGGTTCTGTCATTTTGTGTATGTCATCATTAGTGATAAATACACACACACACATATATATATATATATATATCTTTCTATTGGCCCTAGGTTTATATTAGTTCTGTTTAAATTAGAAGTAAAATTGCTAAAACTAAAACCACTGAACAAACTGGTTTCTTTAACATCACAGAATCTATTGTGACAGGTCTTGTACTCCAACAAAACAATCTGCCTTGTTATAGTATAATAGCCCAAAACCATCCTGGCAGGTCAAATGGCAGGTTTCACAACGTTCTGCACATGCTGAAAGCACGCCATCATATGTATGTATGAACTAGCACTGTATATTTAGCTAATTTTTCTTGTGTACCTTGTAATAATCTTTAAATAAAGCAAGAAAATGTGCAAACATTTCATTTCCTTTGGGAAGGTGGGATTGGCAAAATAATCCGGGTTCTTCCCAGTATCATGGCTGACATGTATGTTATTTATCAGTCACTCTGCTCAGACAAAGAATGACCTTGAAAACAAGAGGCCCTGAAGCAGACGGCAGCAAATGCTGTATTCATTTTACAACACTTTCATAGAAGGTTTAATAAAAAGATATAAAAAAAAACCTCTTCAATATTCACCAAAAATAGTTTGAAGAAAGAAGAATAAAAATGAAACAAAACAAAAATGTATGTACGCACTTTTACCACATAATAGAGTATCCATTATAATAGATTAGTACGAGTTATAAAAAATAGTTGTGAATGCAGTAATGCTGGCATCAGATGCTAAAATTGTGCAGGTATATTGGTGAAATATTATCAAATCGAACCTGGTGTCACAATACCCATGATTAAAGATATAGAATAATATAATGATATGTACACACTTGTATTCAGATTTCTTTCAAGCCTTGGTCAGTCCTATGTAATTGATCAATATTAATATTTTTATTTTCTAATAAAACAATTAAAAGCTGGCTTGTAATATCCATGTCTTCCTAACACAATAGCATGCGAAGTCTAGTCACAGAGTAGGGAGCAATTAAGAGCTCTACTGATGATACACTGACTGGAACAACTAGCTAGTTATAAATTTCTGCACGTTCACGACAAAATTTAATTAGATCCATGGCACAACATGAAAATCAACAAATATGCCTTGTTACATCAAATACAGAAGGAAATNATCTAACCCGAAATAAGTGCGTTACAGAAAATCACCACTATCAACTACTCTTACGCGGCCCACACACAAGAGCGATTATTGCTCACAGCAGAAACAATNTCCTGCCAGTAAAAGGCCCTGATATCAGCGGCACACACTATACAATTTCACTTAGAGAGAAACAAAATGATTTCTTGATCGTATCGCCACAATTTTCACCAAAATGTAACTGATCGCATGAAAGCTTAAAATAAATGTACAAGGAAAGGCATAAATAAACGGTGGCCCTGAATGGAACTATGGTTATCTTACTTTGATAATTCGTTCAGTCCCCATGTAAATGAATGACGGGGCTAATACGCGCTGGTTTATGGGCCAGATCTACATTTGTTTCTGCTTGGTGTGAGCATAGCCCGGCGCATACAGTGCACATGCACCATGTAGAAGCAAGGTTTAGTTAATTATTTTATATAAACAATTGTATCTTTAAAAAGGTACCAGTTACTATTTTTGCCACTTAAACCTATTTTTTTTAATCTATAATAGGGGAATGACAGGAATAAAAAACATAATATCTAAAGAGGAAAATGTCTGTATCCCTGTCTGATCACAGAGGTATATACAGGAAAAGGCAACTCACATTACTGAACGTGGATGATCTTAAAAAAAATAAAATAAACTTCTTGATTTGGCTGCTAATTTAAACACAATTGACATGATACTAATGTTACACAAGTTTTCTGATTCTTTAATGTTTGACAGAATAGTAATGTGAGTTATTGCACTTTGGAAGCACTAAAACATTTTGTGTATTCTTACAAGGCCAATTTATATTCTGCATTTGTTGAGATCTCTATGAAAGCAAATTTATTAGCATCATTATGATCGCTCAACATGCTGCGTAGAGACCATAGATATGCAAAGTTGAATTTCAGCGTCCATCTGTTTTCTGTTTGTGCATCACTAGTCATCTAAACCCACAGTCAAGATCAGTCACACACATACACACACAAATATAATAATTATGCTAGAACGGAGACACGGCAAGAGGAAAAAGGGGCTGGAGAAGGACTGAAAGCAAGTTGCTGTTGGGTGATTCACTGGCTCAGAATATGTACACAGCAACGCTAACAGAAATAGAAGGCATCTGAGGGGGTTTGTAGGACACAAATAAAATGCATTCATTCAATGCTGTGCAGTGACAGTTCTCATTCCATAGAACGATCCAGTTTTAGCAGAATCATTTTATAAATCACAATAATTTTAATAGTAAAACTGAAATATTTCCAATNCATGAAATCACATTGGTCTGTTCATGTAATCTTCAGAAAGTCATCCTTGACTTAAAACGAAAAGTATATGTCACACGCAACAAGATTCAGCGTAACAATGACGTAAAGGAACCGTAACATGAGATCCTAAGCTTGGGTGCTGTGCGTAAAACTGTATATTGGGTAAGAGCGTAATTACATGAACACTACAGACCTAGATCAGATGAATGCTTGTTTTCTGTTGTGTCTACATGTAAAGGANTATCCAGGCACCTGTCAAGACATTCCACTGTTTTGAGGAAAACATAAGACAGAACCTGACAATTTTCAAGTATGCCGTCCTTTGACTCCTCAAAGACACAGCGTGTGTATGACAGCACTGCCAGCTAACCATGCAGCTGTATCTCCATCTTAGAGGGAAGGGGATGGCAGAGACAGCCAAGTACATTTGAATCTTACATCAAACACTAAGCAAAATACAGCTGTGTCATCATTACTGACACCCCCGCCTAAGCAGCAGATGCAATGCTACCTAGGTATATCTGACATATATCATCGTACCTGGGAAAGAGCACGTAAGAAGGTATTAACGGAAATACAAGGAACTGAAAATCTAACCTATTTCACTGGCAACCAAAATATGCAAGGAAATGACACTGTGACAGGNAACATAGCAATATGCCCTCTTAGTAGGCCATCATCACAGGTACATTACTCAAGAATGGACATCTTTCAGCAAGCATAAATACACAGAGACAGACATCTAGGGGAGACTGGTTAGTAGTTCTCAGATCATAATGACTTCTACATAATATACAGATTCTTAGGGTTTTCCCCAATACAGCTCAGCTTCAGTTACATGCAAAATATCCAGTGGAAGCGTAGAAATAATAATCATAAATAATAATGATATAGTGATAAATGAAGTCACNGATACTAGCATTTATTCTGTTTAAGCAGAAGAAAAGGAAATAGAACAAGCAATATTACACAGACTAACTAGACAGCTTGTATGATGGCACGGAGACATCTCACTGTGAGGTCCAATTCTGCTCTATCGGAAGCAATCATTATAAGGTCAGTGTATTCCGGTACGTCTGCGGGGTGGCCCATACAGCACATGTCCTTCTGGGAGGATACCACACAAGGTTATGCAGAAATATTTACTGGTATACGTGACAACACAGGGGCTGTTCCATTAAAAGGTTTAACCACTCCTGTCTAGGATGCAATAAAACAAGTGATTTATGTAGTATGTAGCGTTATCTCTATACGTGCTAGAAAGTCGTGTGATATATGTACTGGGATAGATAGCCCCTGCATCATTTGACTATGCCATTGCTTGTCCAGAGACAGCGATCTCTGCATAAAGGAAGACATTAGTCTTGGCTCATCTGCAGGTTTCAAGTCAAAGTGACAAAATCGGAGGGAGGATCTGACGAGAGAACTAGCAGGTCACCTGAACTAGCGCTCAGTGCTATAAGCTACAAGCTCTGGTATGGAGATAAACCTTGTCACACACTATCACACGAGGCCATAAGAAAGAAGAAGAACAGAGCTTACAGCCAATTTAACCCATACATACCCACACAACACTGTGCATTACCNATTTTAAGCTACATCAGGGAAAGGTAACAACTTTGCACATCAATTAAATGGACCTCTACTTTAATTTGTCATGCAGAGGGCAGAGTTGTTAGTATCTTAGGTAAAGGATAATATCGCTTTACGAGAATTAGCTTAAATTGTACTTTCGCAATGATTACTGACCAAATGCAAATGTTTCCAACACAAAACCCTAGGAAGCAATATTTAATGCACAGCTTGATATTTTGTATACAGTGTAACAAATGTCTATTAATTAAGCGATCATCACTTGAGACCCACATTGGACAATTATCCACTCTGGATCTTCCCTAATTCCACATCCTGCTCACAGCGCCTATTTACTAAGAGTTAAGAAACAATCATTACATACATACATAAATAGGCAGACCTGTTTACCTCATTGCAAGGCTGGCAAGCCTACCCAATATTTACTGATTTTGAGATTGTTTGTTTCGCCCAATGAAACGCAAGGAAACAAGCAAGGAAATGATTGCCCATCCCAGCGGACAAAATATAAAGGGTAAAGTATAAAAAAAAAACACATATATTAGTTAATATTGTTTTATGTAATTTAACAAGGATCGCTGACTTATACACCGTCTTCTGTAAGGTATCAAAAGAAAAGGAAAGAACGACTAGTCTCCGCAAATCGGGGAGATTGGCCCGCTCTTAACATAATTTGTGTATTACAGAGCTCTCCCCTTAACAGCTAGGAAAGATTGCAGGAATTCCTAAAATAACACTATCTTCAGGTGGCATTATTTCTACCCTTGGAGTAAAGTAAGAAACTCGGCTCCAAAAGTTTGTGAACATAAAGATCCCTTCACTAACTATGTAGACGGAGTTGGAGGGCCATGACCGTCATGTGTGGTGGCAGCTTCAGCTGGAGAGGAAGAGAAGACCATATTTTACCTTTTCACACTGCTGCCGCGGATAGTCGCTTGTACATTGAAAACGCATTTTTCCCAGTAATAAACATAGCACTTGCAATTAAACTACAACAAAATAAAATCCATACATAAAAATACTGTTACAAAAAAATTGGAAACCTTCTTCCAATCCTTCATGCCGTTGTGATAGTTCAGCAGCTGACTGAAGTTAATTTTAATGCGTTCCTCCCAGCCAGGTAAATTAAAGACTAGAGGTTTCTTTCCCCCTCACACATATAATCAAATGTAATTACTACAGTTTTAACAATTCTCTCTCAATCACATTCTACAAGTAAGCATAATGAAGAAGATATAAACAACTAGATATGCACAGCGGGTTGATCTGCACATCAACCTTAATTACCCAATGTATTACCATTAGCTGACACTCACAGGTGCTGGTTTGTGTAACATTGAGTAACATCATTTCCCATAGAAATGGCTGTTTTATTAGAGCTGGCGGGGAGTAGCGGAACATATGAGTGCGAGTCATCTGTTAAGTTCAGGATCATATTAGTAACAAACAACCCAAACTACCCATGGCAAACGTTCACTCCACTTGTCGAAACCGGAGGATGGGGCGTCCCATAACCAGAAAACAAATATCTAGTAAACATTATTACATTGCAGTGGCTAGATTTTTGAATGCTTTGAAATGTAGTCAGCATGCAGAGTACTTATCAAGCCAACACCAGAGACTACAAAGACGGGTGCTACAAGCGAGGAGCCATTTACACACTTCTAACAACTCCGGCCACACTTTAAATTGTTTTCTACTCCAGTTAAAACTTGTTGCTCTTGTCACTTGCAATGTTCATTTCACATGAATAAAACTGACCTGTGGGCATGAAAGCTATTACCCAGCCATGCTATGTTAATGGATAGTGCATTATCCAGCAAACAAACAAGATTTAGATAGGGCCTTTCAACCAGTCATTTTTATGGCTGTAGGCATCCAGAATAGTACAAGGCTACGAACAAGGGACTAAGGGAGGAACATGTAAAGGTCACTGGTAGAAAGGAAAAAAATATATATAGTACCAAAAACACGACCCTCTCTCAGTTACTTTATATTTTGATATTTTAGCTTTACTAAAAGTCAAGGGACAGTTCCACCCCTAGTTTAATAGACCAATACTGAGAAAGTATATGTAAAGGCTGTTCTACAGATATTCCAAATATAGCATAAATGTAAAACGCTCTACCCCACGCCCGCTTTCCCCAAAACATTTCCCATTGTACAACCTTAAGCATGGCAGAGGTCTCTGCGAGCAACATAACTGACACTTTGTGCTCCCTGTAGACATCCAAAATAAGAGGATGTGCAGATTATTTAGTATTTATCTGTAATACAGAGCCTGACAGCTGAGTTACAGCTATGTGCAAACAACTTCCAATCTAATCCAAGGCTAGTAGTCATTTCCACATAATAAAAATATAAGCCACAAGCCCCCTCCCTAGCTTTCATGGGTCTCTGTGTGCTAATAACAATCTGTCCCATTCTGGGATTTTTTACAACTGTTAATCAATACTTGAGAAATTCAAGTATATAAACTGGAGGGGATCATTACATTTTCATTGGAACAACAGTGTGTGCAGATGTAGCAATCATGGATGAGCTTTTCAGAGCACACAAATCTCTTCTTACATTAAATATGGGATCTGTGTGGTAGGAGAGGCTTGTATGTAATACCAGCTGCGAATATTACTGGTAAACCCCAACTTAAACGCAAATCCAACCAAAACACTAATGCTGAAGCAACACGTCAAAGTACCTACAGGATTTCATCGCATAGTTCTATTGGTATAAACAGAACTATAATGGACTAACACAGATGATGCTGCATATACAAGCGTAAGAGAAAGCAGAATGCATTCATTAGCACATAAAGTGAAGTGGGTTGATATGCACATATAGTACATGAATGGTGTTCTGGGTGCTACAGGACGCCACCTTTGTAAAAATGTTAACTATGTGATGTTCTGTTTTTACTGTAAACACTCACTTTTTGTTGCATTTACAGCATTGTACGAATATGCTGCAATAATAAAAGGCCTCCACCTTTACCAAATAAATAGTATTCATACTTATTTGTAGTGACATATACAGGCCCAAGTCACCCGATAGAAGGGAATGAAAAGAACAAGAGCACAAAGAGTTAATTGCTGTGATTACATGAAGCCATCTCACACAGCCAGCAGGAAGACATGTGTTTAAATGAAGACTTGGGCACATTAGATATTTTATTTGAAACACTGCTGTTTAGGGATGACTTTAAAAAAAAAAGGCATGTTAAGGCCATTTATTTGAAGTAAGTAGACCAAAATATCCCACTATTTTCATGTTCTCCTCAATGTCGAAATGGGTGGATAAATTTAAAGCCTGCTCTCTCAAGAGTTGCTTTATAGGCAATTTTCTACCAGTATCAAGGTCTGCAATTTCCATTTGGCTGCCAGTTTGCGATTAAATTCATCACCTTTATTATAAAAATGCGCTCCACTCCATGGCCTGCTGCACAAGCATTGTAAGGAAGACATTTTTCACTGCTAACGGCTGCATCATTCTCAGGCAGCCACCACATCCATTCAGGCATTAGCTGCTCCAACTTGATGCAGGAGGCCTATCACTCATAGCAGACAAATCTTTAACAATTGTATACCCTGGAGAAGCCAAATTCTGCATAGCCGGCATCTTTCAGCCCAGCCACATATGACACTGCACAGGAAAGCATTACCTGCACACACAGTATGAGGCATTTTCAATGGATGTTTAACCCTGTGCACAGGCAAATCAATAGCCTCTTTATCTGAAAAGAACATTGCACCACAATGACTACAAAGGAGGTTTTAGCAGAGTGACAATTATTGCGATATTACCATTTACTGTGTCAACCACTATGAAAAATGCGGATGTCATCTTACCCGACAGCCAGCAATGAAGGTAGAGGACACGAATGACCATTTACATGATGTCATAAGATTGTATATCCAATATCTACAGTTATATTTCTGTAACGCTGGGTATACAGCCAATATAATTATTAGGCAGGTTACACAATTACTGAGGATTTGATCTAATGGTCAGCATGTTATCACAAGGATTTGTTGTAATAAAACATTTTCTGAACATCCTAAAAGATGGTACCACACATGGTATGACATCAGCTAAATGTAGATAGTGTGTAGGCAACTAGGGACTGGTTATTGTGCAATTACACAAATCAGTGCTGAGTGTGTGTGTGTGTATAATATATATATATATATATATATATATATATATATATATATATATATATATATATAATTGATGATTTATTGATTGACAATCTACATTATATTTTCTCACACACACAACTATAGGCTAATGCATCTAAACATTGTATAAAATGGTTGGGATGGTCTCCAAATTGGTATATGTCGTTCAAGTGAACAGACATGATCACCGTATCTGTGTATCCAACATACAATAGTGATCTCTCAATTCAGCATTGCCGTTACAATGTTACATTATGGTTAGAGTAACACATAAAGTGCCCCGAGTGCTGTAGTTGAGATGACATGGTATTAGTCACGGCCAGATTAAATAGATCGTGTGGCCTTTATCTTCAGATTATAAAGCATTTTAAATCTGAACACACACTGATTCTTTGTGCTGAGCACATTCCTAGGCACTATGCAAACATATAATATGTACATATATGTACGTGTGTTTATATATAATATATCTGGAATAGTAAAAGTCCTCTCTCTAAAAAGGCTATGGCTAAGATCCCTAAACAAACTAAGAAAAGTAGGCCTGGAACTATAATAACAATCTACTACTGCAGTAGTGAGCCAATCTCTTGCTTATCTCTAAATAACAGTAAATGATATCATTTAATTGTTTACAGTGTGAATCATAGCAGTAAAAAGGAGATATGCATTTATGGCCAGTAATTAATCAGATAGGAAACACTTTCTATGTTTCTATGTATTGCCGTGTATCGGTAAATCTTTACAATGCTTTACAGCATGATGGAACTTGTAGTTTTAACACATCCGCAGTGGCAATGGTTGTCTCTCCCTGGTATACTCACACGTCAGTATAAAATTATGCCAATTCACTGGGCTAATTTGTCTGAAAAACATTTTCAAAAAAAGTAACCAGAATAAAACACACACACACACACACACACACACACACACACACACACACAATAATTCAAGAGAACCCAAACTATGAAATGATTAACTGCATGCTGGATCAATGACACAAGTATACAAAAGAAATCTGTCTAGGTTTTTGTGTTTATTGATTTATGCATGGCCTTATGAATAATATTCCTTTATGCAAGGACATCAGACTACAGTACATCCACTTTAAAAAGGTATGGAAATGTTTATGGGAAAAAAGGGTACTGCGCTGGACTACTGCATAACCATCATTATATAATAAAGCACAAATGCTTGAATAGTTAATTCTGAATTAGGTCAGTCCAAACTGGTCTTTATCTCAGGTAGGTGGCTTTCATTCACAAATGTAGAGTTAGGAATTGATTAACCCTGGTTCTAAAATACTATTTTGTTACATTAGGATCTCCAAACACTACACTGGGCCAGGATGTGCCATTTCAGACGTGCATGTACTACAATGGGCAGTAAAATAGCACGCCAATACTGCCCACTGGCACATGTTATGTCACACAATTGTGAGTATTCCTACCTGTACTTCTTATGTCAAAGGAAATCATGATCACTTAAACATCTGCTTTCTTGTATTACAATGGAGCTCTGCACACTGCTCAGTGCAATTTACAGTCATACAGCAAATGGTTTAGAAAAGGATTCAAGTGGCTAATGAATTGCAAACAAAGAGAATGCAAAGAGAAGGATTTCTGGGAAGCACTAGAATACATTACACCTTCCGCCACTCATGGGGACATCTGTAGATACATAGTATCTCTCTACTGTCCATCTGGTAGTTAAATCTGTTAAAGTCAGTAAAATTTGTGAAGTGTAAAGGAACTCGCGCCTTTCCCTCTCAGGCATGCAGAGGACAGCGGCTCTTCCTTTTCACATAATTAGCCAGCATCTAACCTAAATATCAGCTGCCACCTAGAAGCACTTTAGCCTAAGCTGTGGGAAACTTTGGCCACCTACTATGTAGCCCATTCCCTTCCAATTTATCATAGTCAGCCTTCTCGCTGACACTCTTCAGGGCTGCCTGCTTGATAAATTGCTCTGTTATCCACCCTATGTTAATCAGAGGCTGACGCAAGTGTACCTTTTAGACAGAAGACACTTAGCTATATTAGAACACAGCACTAACAGACAGCCAGTCTGTGCATTAAACCTCCCATTTGGAACCAACCACTTTCCTCATGAATAGTTATGAAAAGTGTACAGTGCGTAAATCAATAGGCGGGAGGTTTATGCACCCCATTATTTAAACAGCTCTAGTTCTGTCCTTCCGTTCCCAAGGAGTCTCACTTGAATAGCAAGGAGTGATGAGATGCACTGGCGTTAAATGCACTTGTGGCCCACTCTCCGGCACAGAATACTGCTAGTCATGCACTGGTTTTTGAATCTTATGCATATAAATGAAAACTCTGGGGGGATGCAGAAACCAATACAGTGAGAAGAGGTTACCCTATACCAATATTTCTTTGTGCAGTATAATAATATAATAAATGACATAAGCACCTGTATCTGTCTAAATCTGCTTTTATAACTCAGTTGTAACAAAATACAGTGGCATATAAAACCGTTCTCATACTTAAATACGTAAAATGAAATAAAAACACACACAAACCCCCTGCCGTCACGCTGGAAAAAGAATGCAAGACACTTTCTGTAAGCAGACATGGCAAAGTGTTCATTCAGCTGTGCAGTGTGTAAGAGCCCATTGTTTCCTATAGCAGACTCTGCCGTAGTTCAATCAGCCTGAGCTGTCAGGAAGTGCCAGTATTTAGCATAACACCAGTTTCTCCTGTCAGCTGCGGAGGCATGCGCGCATCCACTACACTGACATGCCTAATTAGGACACATTCAGCAAAATAATGGACAAAAGGGCATTATTGCATGTGCGCACTGGAACAGATTAGAGAGGAAGGAAGAGAAAGAAAGCAGGATTTCATAGGATCCCCATGCAGATGTAGCGCAATCAAGACATTCCACTCATACATTCTTGTCCCATTTCCAAGGCCGCTTTCACCAAAGGGCACAGTAATGCACAGTTATAGACTGCTCCACTACTAGAAGCAACGTGTTGTGCGGACCCTTCCATGTGCATATAGCAGAAGCATGAGCTGGAGATATTATGATGTAACAGACAGAATATATTCTGTCACGGACCTCTCTGCAGTCAGTAATACATATTGCTATTCCCTTCCTTATAAGTCCTGGGCTCTCCAACACAATGTTACAACCACATCAATTAAGACAAACAATGAGTTTTGTGCTTTTGTATATACAATTGCAAAGCAGTTATACCAGTTATTTCTCATTTTTCCACACAAGTCAGACTAATGGCAGGCCTCTCGTGACACATGTTAAAGACAAAATGAAACCATCTGTTATGGGAACTGTTAATGTCATTATTATTTAATAATGTTGGCATTGCCATGAAAAACAAATGTCTGCCCACAGTGGTCGCACTGAAAATGAACCGATACACAGGGATTAGACTAAAACGTCAACTACCCAACCAATTACAAAACTCTAAGGCCTGCGTGTATAAGAGCTATGGCCCCATGGCAAGGTGTGAAATAACAGTCTGTTATACAATGGTAGAAAGAATAAAATCCTCCTTTACCACCACAGCTTCTTACCCCAGACATAAGCGGGTCTAAAACAGCTGTGTATACACTACAGTCATTGGAAGACTCAACAGTTGTCATGGCAACTAGAAATTTGGACCTGCTGACAGAGACAGAATCATTCACATGCTTTGTATATTTACATATGGAACCATCTTGTTGCAATTAGCAGCCCCTTCCCCCAGCAGATCTGCAACTGTATAGTCCCCCCCCACACACACTGTACAGTGAACCATTTCAACTCGCACCCCTTCGGTTGCTAATGGAGTTTTCCCAGTAGAAGCTGGAAAGGAGCTTAAACCTTTTAGTTTTTTTTTTATATTAGATTTTGTTATTTTTCTGTATGGGGCTATGGACTAATGGGTCAATATGCTAAACCTTTTGTTGGCAGAAGAGAATCATTGGGGTAGTTCTGTAAACAGAGCTGTTGTACGCTGTGACAAGGAACTTCACCCCAACTAGTAACTTAGGAAAGAGGAACCAGGCGCTTTATTTTCACCCACAAGTCAGATTTTACAATGGAAGCAAAAAAAGTCATGCTTTAGCAATAAAAAGCTAATATTGCGTAAAGTCATGTGGTTACAGCATGACATATAGAGAAATACATAATCGCCACACTATAGTAAACATAGTCTATGCTAAACATTACTGTGACATACTATAACAACACGCAATCTGTAACAATACATAGGCCGTATTTTCCAGAAGACAATAGTAGGAAACACTGTATTCCATCAAACGGAATTGACCCCTTCCTGTATGTTTGCTCAGAGCTGATAAAACCAGATACAACTTCCTGGTGGTTCTGCTGTCGGTTTTGACACAAATCTATTGCCTGCTCAGGCATTTCTTACACTGGTTTAAAAGTTATTATATAGACAGTGCGATGTATGCACGCATAATAGTGATAGATATTACAGGAGGATATTGATTAGGTGCCTCGGCTATGAAGCAGTCTATTTATTACCTTTATAAACATTTTGTAGACAATTTATTGCATATGAAATGTGTCATTGTGAAAACCCAGCCTAGTGACACAAATAGCTGCCCATATGCATGATTTTATTTATTAGTGAAACGCATATAAACTGAGATCAGAGCATAACGAGGAAATATCTGTAAACCAGGTCATTATTCATATCAATGAGCAAAGGCAATCTATATATTATGATATCTCCCATAATACTCTATCCATTAAAATAATTCTATGTATTTACTGCTTAAACTATTAATCAGGATACAGTCACAAAACAGTTTCCAAGAAAAGAGCATCTAGTTAAAGGGTTTTAATATTGGTTGAACCCATGCATGTTCTATGGGATCCCAGCTTATGCTGATAATGATACAAACACAGCGAATATGTATAATAAATAAAGACGTCTTAAACTCTGCTTTTGGTTTCAATTCAAAAAAGGAGTATAGAACCTGAAAGAATTGGAACACTGAAACCTTTGTCATGTCAATGAGCAGTTACTGGAGAAGAGGGGTTACAGAGGGGTGTATCTTTTCACCAACACAATACTGGGTACATTTATTTATTTTAGCCATTTCCGTCAGGATGGGTTTCATAGGTTTTATTTCCATTTCATTACAGCCAAAAGTACATTGCATAAAATGGAAGTTCTGTTTTTTCCTTTTAAGATATGAGGAACATTAGGTTTATCGCATCCTAAGATGTCAGTATAGTGCTTAAAATAATCAGACTAGTAAACTGGTCCTAACTGCCACAAGTTGCATTAACTCGATGTCTTTCTAATAGAAGCATAGATTGAATGAGAAGAGAGCCTGGAGAACGGGGTAACACGAATCCTCAGGAGTTCCGGAATAATGCACAAGGCAGCTAGGAGAAGACTCTGATGAGGTTAATGTTTGTTATATCATTATGATACAAGATGAAATGAGCGTTTAAAGCTTCTGAAAACTCTGCAGCAATTTTGATCATTATGTATTGTCAGAATTCACGTGTTATCTGGCCAAAATATGTAAATAGAAATATCAATGAGCCCATATAGGATCATGCACATAGGACAGGCAAATAATGTTTGTCAGTCTGTAAAAGCCTGCATGTGACCTTTATTGTACATAAGAAAACTGCTTAAAGCTTTCAGCATTTATGTTTTTGACAAGGTGTTGTGGTGAAAAGTGAAAATCTAGTTAGTCCTAGAGGCAAACACTCAGTGGCCTATATTCACTGTTACTGTGCATAGGTTCACTAAAATGAAATGTATAGGTATTGAGATAGATAATAGTCTGTCTTGCCCATCACGCATTGAAGGGTTTAGATTGAGGTTTCTCAGTATTACAGAGGTGTGTGTTATGTAGTGTTCACATGTGTCATTATGCCAAGTTTAAAAGGAAAAAATAAAACTACATACATTTACATTTCTTTATATTTTACCATGTTAAACTGAGTTAGGCCTATACAGGGGTTTGGGTTCTAAAAGAAAACAAATAGCCAGCACACTGTATCTTTGTAAGACATATCCTGGACGTGTTTTCCACATGAAACAAGAATGCCATTCATCTCACACTGTGGAGGAGAGCATACAGGCGCCCCTTAGTGGTTTCAAACTTAAAGCCATGAAACAGAACATTGAATCTCATGCAGGGTTTCTTCTGCACTCCTCCACTATGGTATTGTTGTACATTCCTGGAAGTTTTAAGTTCCCCTCCCTTCATACATACAGATCTGTGCAGCCCGCATAGCCCAACACATGAAAACAGGAAGAGCCGCCAAGCCCTTTAAACACAGTGAACCTGAGGCATCAAGTTACTCTATCACTTGTTATCACTATGGGTTGTGCTACAAATGATATGTGGATTTTATGTAGTGTAGCCTTGATGTGCCCAAACTTAACTACAAATCAGAAAAAAAATATTGTTGCAGCAAAACACAAAATGATGATAATAAATAATAATAATAATATTAATAAATAATAATAAATCATAATAATCAGAACGAGAGACAGCTGAAAACATGGAGATAATGACAAAGATGTGAAAGATTGTGGTATTTCTGCCACTTCTCACGGAACACGTCATCTAGGAGGGAGTTGCATTGCAGTAGGAATAAAAATAGCTTATATTTTACATTGCATCATTAACCAAAAACTGATTGGATTTCACGTAAATGTCAGTATCTTATTATACTACACCAATACTAACACATAACCAGTGCAAAGGAGGAATTACCAGACTAATACATGAAGAAAAAGAAGCCCAGGTTAGAACAGGGGACAATATAAAAGGCCTCCACTGACTATTAAACAAAAAATATTTTATACAAGCTTAAAAAAACTATTTCTCCCCCAAACGGCGTTAGCCACTTCCTCCTGCAGCCATTGTCCCCAATTATGTAAGTAAGGCATGTGTTATATTCACCCTTTACACTAATTTCCTGGCTGCTCTTCCTGTCACTTCCTTTAACTATGTTTGTAAAGACTTCATGCTCAACATTAAACAATCCGGAGCAACTGTCCTGTGTGCACGCAGAAACACATAGGTGCTACACTGCATTTCATTCAGGCCTACAATAGAAAATGGCATGTTTAGTAATGTCGTACTCATCAAGCTCCCAAAGAGCATAAATAAAGGCAATTAGAAGAGCCTCACTGGAAACACAGATATAAATACAGGAGAGTGGAATTTTCCCTCCAGCAGTATATACTTCCTCATACACATTCCTCCATGTAACAATGGATTTGGTTTACGGTACAGTACCTGAGCT
>JABWIB010000834.1:32552-68418 GCA_016617825.1 Platyplectrum ornatum | reverse complement strand
CTGGTTTATTGTGAACGGTGTAAATTGTGAATTACCAGGGTAGTTAGTGAATTACCAGGGTAATTCAGCACTGTGAACAGGGTTAATTACCAGGGTAATTCAGATCCACAGCTGACAACCCTGCTCGTTAAAAACAGATTTACCAGGGTAGTCTATGTGAACGGGGTATTACTGAAATGTTCTTTTGAAAATTGATAAATGATAAAACCTGCAAAACTATATCCTGTCTGTGGCATCAAACATCAGGACTGAAAACCAGTGTGGTGTGCCTGATTCAGCTAGAGTGGTCACAGTTCATTTTCTTTGGTGTGGACTGTATCCAGATTTTTGACATTTAGTGTGGGAAAAAGTCGTGTTGTGCTGGTAAAATTGCAGTGCAGAATATGACACACTGAAAGTACGAGGCACATACTATGAATAGTCCATGTATACTGGTCAGACCAAGAAGTTATCAGCTCTAAAGAAATAATCATTTCTGCATTTGGTGGTTGGAGTAATTAAACCATGAACTTGGTATATTCCCCCCAAATTTCCTAGCACTATATTTACTAAACTACGATTTGTTGCCAATAGTAACCAATCAAATTCTAGTTGACATTCTTTACTATGTAAAAGGAAAATGAGCGCTAAGATGCGATTGGTTGTTATGGGCAATATCTCCACTTTTCCATTCCTGCAGTTTAGCATATGTGGGCACTAGACTAATAATGTAAATAATAAATAATGTAAGACACAGGAAGCTTCAGCATACTAGTAGGCATGTTACACAGATAGCTATGTAACAAAAAGTGTAAATTTAGGACACATTGGATCGATTATACTTTCAGCAGGAGATGGCCTGATAAACGCAATGATTTTTCACCTGGGAAAGGTACAAATGTACAACAACACTGCTGAGACTGATAATCCTAGGGGGAGATCCATGCAGCTAACATATTGATTGGCTGCAAAAAAATAAAGATGCTGAAAAAGAAAAAAAAAACATCCGAACAATAGTATGAGGGAGGCAGGACCTCAGATATTGGTAGGCTATTGATATTTAACTAAATGCATGGCATATGACCCACCTATTGTCACCCTTTTTACTGTATATAAGAATATACAATCATAACTTAGGAATTAAAGAACATTCAACTCATTGTGCCCATACACTAAAACCATAATTGTTTTGGTCAATCAATAATTGGGTGATCAGACCAGGGCTTAAATTTACTATGCAGGGAGATTGCAAAGAGATTGAGAAGTGGGGATGTTGCGCATAGCAACCAAGCAGATTCAAGCTCACATGTAAAATGAAACTGAGAGCTTGAATCAGGTTGCTATGGGCAACATCCTCACTTTTCAATCTCCCTGCTTAGTAAATGTTGGCCCAACATTCCAGTGTATGGCCAGCTTAAGTTATCTAGTAGAACATAACCTAAAAACAACCCCAAATGCAGGTTTCCTTATCCAACAGGCAGAACCCTGAAAAATAAATGCATTAAGTAGCCATGGGCAGAATTTGACTATATACCTTCTGTTTTAGTCATTGTCATGGAGCGAGTGCTTTACCAGGTAATAAAATACCCCTAGGTTATCTCCAGGACTGTTTAATGGGAGCAATGGGATTTCTACTCTTCTAATCTATTAGGCCTAGCACAATATTCCTTTTTTTTAATTCTGGCTGCAAAGAAATGACAAAAATGTGAAGGGGGCGCCCTCCTTCTCCCCCTCTGGAGCGCAGTCAGTCTGTTACAGGGTAACATTGGGTAAAGTGCAAGCTCTGGCTGATATTACAGTGACAGGCACCCCAGCTACTAGAGGGGGAAACTAGTCCTCCCAGAGTAAAATTAATCTGTTATGGATCTGAAACCATGTAAGTGACATATGGAAGGATGGTTATAAATTCTCCATGAGGTGTTTGATATATTTGCCCCCGATATTCATTGAGGTTTAGAGAAGATAGTATTTTGAAATGTAAAAAGTGCCATTTCAATGTGAGGTATTGATGAAAAATTTTTATTTTGCTCATAGCGTCATCTTTATTTTTTTACTTTCAATTTATAGTTAATATGGAATGTACCAACTGTAACTTATATGTAAAATATACATTTACGTATTTGTCTTTGACACAAAGTCACACCTTATATGTGCTTTTACTCCTATCTGTAAATGAGGCCCATGGTGTCCATTATTGCTTGTGTAAATGTAATTTAAATGCCTGAAAGTAAGACAAAATCCCAACTGCATAATTTAATACAGATACTCTAAATGCATTGGCTAAAAGCATGTATTTTCATGACTTCCAGAGGTCACATAGGAGACTGCTGTAACTAAATGAATATACACTGTGCATAGTTTGTTATTGTCACAGATGGTGACATTTGTGTATATCATTTATATATAACTTAGTCAGAAAAGATGAGCACATAACAGTAACTATTTTGTTTTTGCTGCTGTGCAAGTACCTGCCTTTCTGTGATAGTAACGTATCATCATGAGTAGTATTATCATTCTGTTTTTGTCATGACCACTTGCAGGAGAAATGCTATGGAACTNTATGGTGTGCCCTAAGCGAATCTCAGGATGCCTATGTGTTTGAACATTGTGACATGTAGTGATCTGACTGGAGGACACCGGTGAGCCTATCTCTGCACCAAACTGACTAATTGCAACTGTTGTAGCAGAGGCAGGAGCATTGGACTGCTATGAGGATGTTGTTATCTAATGTATTCATCTATATATTTATACCTGTGTTACTGAACGTAAACATGTGCAGTGCTACGTGCCATTATTGTTCCTTTGTTCTGTTATTTTATATCCAGTAAATAGACATATGTATTTTTATTATTTATATTGTTTGGTTTTATGTGTGCATTACATGTGATTTGTTTTTGTAAGCTGCTGTAACAGAAAAACAAATAATAAGCTTGTTTGTTGAGCAGTTGTCTCTATTACCGCCAACAGGTAAGACCCTCGAAGAGGGATAGTGGGGGGAAGGACAGACAGACTGGTGGAAGCTCTGCCCCCCCTTGGAACTGAACTCCAATTCATTGGCTTCTACCGAATATAATTGCACTGATCACACCTTTCACTAGGATGGGAGAACATGGTGCTAACTGGGCTGAAGAAAGTCTTCTTTGTTTCAAAACCTGAAGCAGGCTGTCATTTAAGTTCTCATTCTCTGCCAACCTGATGTCACCACTATATTATTACCACTATATACTACAATGGGGATTGGTGCTGTGTATCTGGGTTAATATATACACTCTATTCTACTTAGCTGAATTTAAATCCTTGATATTTTCAATTCCAATAGTTATATATTTTATCTGCATAGCGTGGGTTGCTGCACTTTTAACATTGGAATTGCTTACAATCTGGTCTGTAATCACTTATATACCAATGTACATATTGGTTTACATTGAAGAGGCACAACAGTGTCTCTTTATTAGATTTTATAGTTCAATCTTTTTCTTCTTACTATTAGTCAGCATAAGATTAAGGGGTATATTTACTAAGCAGGGAATTTGCTGGGGAATTGAAAAGTGGGGAAGTTGCCCATAGCAACCAATCACATTCGAGCTTACATTCTCCAGTATGTAAAATGAAACTGAGAGCTCGAATCTGATTGGTTGCTATGGGCAACTTCCCCACTTTTTAATTCCCCAGCAAATTCCCTGCTTAGTAAATATACCCCTAAGTATTAAATATGTGTACATTGTGAATAATTCTATTTTTCTACCTAAGAAACGTTATTTCGTCGTTACCTACTCATAACCCTTTTAACAAGTGCAATTTGCACAGATAAACAATCCACCTATGTTAAATTAGTGTAACACATTACAGTAACACATGTTCAATAAAGTTAATATGAAACAATTTCCTTCATGTGCAAGTAAATGTATGGAGCCTGCCTTTTCCTTCTAAAAATGGACCTTCATGAGTCTGGCCACCTGTTTTCAGTTAATAAAATATGCACATATCTTAAATAATGCATATGACTGTTATGAAGCACACTGAAATCAAAGCATTCCAACTAAAGAAGGTACATTTTTATTGTGATAAAATGTTTATTGTTTCCTACTTCAGTCATATGTCACCAAATGCATTTAGGCAATGGACTGGATTCTTACTTCCAAATAATATGTACTGTATATTTCTATTGGTGAAGGCTTCAGGTTATTATGTATGGGACTAAAACCTGGAGTCTGTCAATCACATATTACTTTTTGATATTTAAACTGGTTTGGTATGATTTGCTATGTAGACCATTACCATATTAGAAGCCTATCTCTAACATGTTCTATTATATGAATGTATTTTTTGGAGAGTTGGAAACATATGGTGGTGATATAGCCATCCTCCTCCATTCTTCTGATTCTTTTTTCCTAGTTCACTAAGTTTTACACTCCTCGTCATATAGTTAAAGTACAGTTGCTGATACAAATGTCTGTGCATACAAGCAGAGTGTTCTCCCCTTGCACACATAGGACTGGATTCAGAGTTTCTGAGGCCGCAGCATGTGACCGCCAGGTACACTAGGTCCAGATCTGCGCAAAACCGCAGCTCTGAATCGAGCGCAGGGAGAAGGGAGTACGAAGGGAGTGCCATCTGCCCCTCATCCCTGCGCTTGTCTTAATGGCGCAGAGGCTTTGGCTGCTGTAAATGAATGCAACAATCACTGCTTTCATAAAAGCCGACAACTACTGACAGCTTTTATGAATGTATTATAGGGGAAAAAATACAAACACACGTGAATTTCTTTTTTAACATGAATATTTTTCATATAATTTCTTTTTTACTTAATGAAGCAGGTAATTGTCCACAGGACATAGCCTGCTTCTATGCTGCTGCGCACAGCTTACACCATGTCTGGCTAAGCTCTGCCAAAAGCGCATATGTAAATGAGAAAAGGGGCGTGGAATGCTGCATTTAGCCATATGAACTAAATGCTCTCTACTGTGGGCAGAATCAGCACTGGTGCCCACAGTACAAATGTACGTATCCATGTATTCCTATTATAGCCCCTTCGTTGAGCAACTTGGGCCTCTTCCATGTGCTCCTTAACAAGTACTTCTGCCGCAATCCTGTCCTGCATTTGAGATACATGTTCAATAACACTTTTATAAGGGAGTGGGTTTCCCACGTCCAGAAATCCTCTGGGGTGTCTCCCATACAATAAATAACATGGCGAGAACTGTATGGTATAACCCATTAGTATGGTGTCATAGGGGAGATTAGGAAACAGTACATTATACCTGTTAATATCGTTTTCTTGAATCTCCCATGACAGCACTTGCCCTCCCATGTATTTTCTGGGTGTTTGTCTATAACTCTGATTAGAATTTTCTAGCTCTATAAAGTTGGAAGACACAGGAAGGAGGATATGGGATGTTCTTATAGTCACTGTGTCTTCTTCATTTCCTGTCCTGACCATTGGAGAGTATTAACCCATTAGTATGATGTCAGGGGGGATTCAAGGAAACTATATAACAGGTATAATCTACCATTTCTACTGTAATGTACAAGGTTTGTTCGAATTCAGAACGATTTTAACTGATAACCTATTTTAAGCTATATATATATATATATATATATATATATATATATATTACATTTTTTTATATAGTAGCCATCTGTATTTGATTCAATGATTAGATTCATTTTCAGTTATGAGAAATGTTGAGTTTCATGGACATCTGTCTGCAACATGAATACATAGCATTGCTCCAGTTGTTTTTTTTTTTTCTCCTGGAGCCTTTNATATTATTATTAAAGTTTATCATTATACAAAATATGGTCTCTTAATAAACTTCAGGGCAAGGCATACATATCTGCAAATGTAACTAAAAAGACTACTATGAAATGTTATAGCAAATACTTCCTAGCTATTTTATGTTTTAATCTTTAATGGCGTACAACCTTAATTTTTACATTTTCTTCATGTTGCTTATCACTGAAGAGTTAGAGCACAATCATTTCCAGCAGAGAAACAGAACCAGATGCACTCTTCCTAATGCAGCCCTCCAGATTTGGTTCACCACAGCTTCAGTGTTTGGAGTTCTGAACCTGGAATTTGCAGCAGTCTGGATCCAGTCCATAGTTATTACTTCATATTACTTTATATGTGATCGAACACTAAAATAAAAGTCAAAATCAGTTATTATATTCAGACTGTGAATATTGACATATGTTCTACAGCCTAGGGGTGGAAGACATAAGCAAGGGTTCCCTATGTGGATTTCACTACATAGAGAGTGGTCTCTCCCTACATAAAGGAATCTTTAGAATGTGGATCTGGGCCTAAATTCACTAAGCGGAGAGTTTGCTGGTGCATTTGAAAGGTGGTGAAGTTGCCCATAGCAACCAATCAGATTCAAGCTCTCAGTTTCATTTTGCATACTGGAGAATGTGAGCTCGAATCTGATTGGTTGCTATGGGCAACTTCACCACCTTTCAAATTCTCTAGCAAACTCTCCGCTTAGTGAATTTAGGCCCTGGTCCATAGTTACAGTATGTCCAGCAATTCTCGTCATGTTCATACAAATATAAAGCCTTCTCAATGAATTATTGCAGCACATGATCATTTCCATGATCCTTATCAATTATACAGTACAAAGGAGAAGCTCCTGTGAATATCTGATTTGTTCCCTGTAGTGTCCACCACAAATTCCTGCTAAAGTTTTCAGGGAATTTAATTCAGTCTTGAAAAAAATCTGTGATTTTTTTTTATCCAAGCCATAATATTTATTGTGGAGCATATGGCAAGAAAGCTAATGGAAAGTCAATGTTTCACAAATAGTCAACTGGAACGTTTTCCATCAGTTCATGTCAGCTCCACTTGCTTGTATAAGACCCACAATTGTGATAAATATTCCTTCCTTCTCCATATCCCACTTATAAATACCCACTTCGACCCCTCACCAAAAACGTTCTGGCCTGTAATCATGGTTTTATTACATTCAAATCTTTCCACTCCTCTCACAGCATTGTACCCATACCAAGTTTTCCAACATTAGGGACAGCAGATTCAAGCTCTCAGTTTCATTTTACATACTGGAGGATGTGAGCTTGAATCTGATTGGTTGCTATGGGCAACATCCCCACTTTTCAATTCCCCTGCAAACTCCCCGCTTAGTGAATTAAGGCCAGCGTGTTAGTTTGACAACTAGCTAACTACTGGTATTGCTTTATTCTAAGTCTAGTATAAATATTTTGGTTGACCAAGTAGTTGTACTTTATTTATCATATATATGTAAAGAGAAAGTAACACTTCAGTTTAGAGGCTTTAATATAATGTCTTTATATTAATTTCGCTTATGCTTTATTGACTCACATTAGACCAGGCTGAGGAAGCATGCTGAGACACATACGTCTGCTGTAGCCTTGCTTCTATTACAACCACATTAGCAATCATATGTGTTGTCATTTATAGTTTGCTGTAGTTGAACTCTTTCTTTTAAATGATGACCTAGAGTAGCACAAAGTATTAGTATTGTCAGATGTGCTGCTCCTATGGATGTCAGTCTGGTAGTTGTGTAATATGAGTAAAAAAAAGAACCCAAAAGTACTTGAAATGCATTTTCCTAAATCATCATGAATGTATGAATACGTTTTGTAAAGGAAAAATACAGGAACAGAAAGTGTGTCATTTTTTGCACACTACCAGCATCTGCTTGAACACTCTGTACAACTAACAACTGACTTGGAATTTGTTTTCTGCTATTATTTCCACTCTATACTACGCTTTATGAACAATCATTTATAAAGAATACAACATTTTATTAAAATATATCATTCAATTTCCTTCTATTTGCCTTATTTTCCTTTCCTAGCAAAGCCATGATGGGGAGGAACAAACATTTTCTTTTAGTACACAAGGAAATTCCTTAACTTTTGATAAAAACAATAAATTAATGATTTAAGCACTAGTTTAGGTTTGGGCTAGAAAATATACTATAATTTCCTCATCCCATGACAGCACTGACATCTGGGTTAATCCCCTTCCTTGATTGGTTGCTATGGGCAACATCCCCACATTTCAATCTTACTGCAATCTCGCTTTGTAATTAGTAGGGATTGTAAGGTGACGGTATAGCGCTAAGCCCGCCCTTGGGCTTCTAGAAGGGGGCAGGGCTTAGCTGAGAAGAAGTGCCGGTATTTTCTACATTGTTTTATGTTTTTAGAAACTTTTTTAAATGTATTATTTTTTTTTATTAAAAACAAAAATCGGTTATACTGATGAAGCAAGCCAGGCTGTATACTGCATTACTCATTATCATTATAGCCTCCTGCTCACTGCTCCTTTCTGCCTGATATCGGTGCTGTCATGAAGAAGCCGAGGAAACAATATTACCCAGGTATAATCTCCATTTATGTTCCACAGGTAAAGTTGGCCTCCAGTGCAATTTATGGCATGGCTCACAAGGTTATTTCTACTTACTCACAACCTGTTAATCAGCCCGTAGTATTTCAAGAGCCAGGAATATAGCAATATGTATCTTTACTGAGCGGTGTGACTTCTTTAACCTGTTTTCCTACACCTCTCTGTATTGAGACTTAGGTTAAATGTTGGGACTGTTTAGCTTTTAATGATAAATCATGAATTAATTTAGGCACCACAATAAAATATTATTTATTGTAATGAATGCGTGATTCTATAAATTGTTTCATGTACATTTCTGCATGCTGATTAGATATTGCAGACTGCAGAAGAGTTGTTTTCATACATTACTCTCCCAGGCTGAATTGTATGAGAAAATAAAGTGTAATATACAGTAATTTGTATCCATTTATTCTGATACAAAATATAGGTGTAAACAAAACTGCCAAACTAAGGGACCCAGTGCCCTCAGTAATAAATATAAGCATACAGTCGAATTGTGTTGTATGATTGCTTCATATTGGATGGCTTCCTTATTTTGACTTTATTTAAATAAATTTTACTTTACCTAGGGATGGGAGGTTGATTGTTATGTACTAGAGCAGCAATTCTCAACCTTTCTAAAGTGAGTTTCAGTACAAATATGCCCCTTACTAATATTGCCATGTAGTTTATAAATATTTATAAATATAGTTTTCTGCACCCATAAACTCTCCCTTAAAAGCCTGTTTAAATCATTGTTGTTGCTTTTGTTTTATGTATATGTTCTTAAACTAAAAGAAGAGAATATCTGCCTTATGTCAGCTGTGTAGCAGATAATGGCGGCAGAAGCCGAAGATACTGTATATCCATCATCTACTGCTCAGTATAGTTAAAATAAAGGCCAGAGTTGGTTTAGAATTTGTTATGTTGCCAATAAATGCAGCTGCAGTCATGGCACCAATACAATCAGAAAATTGTACAAAAGGTCATCAGGCCCTGTCTGTACAACCAGTGCATCTGTTCTTTTTTGCCTTCACAGCTGGGTTCAACAGCATTAAATGTATACAATGTGATCTCATTATTGAAATACAGTCAGCTGTCTAAGTAATTATATTATGCTTATAGGTACAGTGTGTGTGTGTGTGTTGTTTGTATATATAGTGTGGGTAATTAATCAAAACTAAATTTTCAAGAAAATGTAAGCATTACTGAATAAGAATCAAATCCTAACTTCATGCAAAATGTCAGATCCTCATTTTTGGACTAGATACAGTGACAAGCGTAGTGGTTGCTGTCTTTGGGGCTGATCCAAACACATATAAACACTTTTACATGTTTCAAAATCATGCTCCATTTCAATATGACCTAGCTGCTACTGACAGTACTCTGCGTAGGGAACACATATTTATTTTTTTATTCTTGTAATTTATTCTTGTAATTCTACTGTTATTATTATTATTATACAGAATAAATAGAATTCTGCTAGAATTATTGGAATAAGACCAGTTACAATATTCTAGTACACTATGGACAAGATCCAGACTTTAAAATAAGCGAGGAAAGTTACACCTGGCAAAACCATGATGAATTGTAGGGTGGATAAATTTCATCTGCTGCAAATATATTAGAGGTGAAAGGTGATGTTTCCTAGCCCATGTCTAATAGCAGTGTAACAGTACGTTGGTCAGTATCTGTGTGTAATAAGTAAAAGCTAAGTATTTTTCCTGCTTGCATAGAATAACAAATTTCAGTTTTCTTGAAATTCTAAATTCCTCTCTTATTTTCAAGTCTGCATCTGGTCCAATGTAATTTGGAGTAGATATATACCTTTGATGCAACATTTGCATCGACTAGAAATTGGCTTTATGGACAGACCCAGTGCACTGTGTGCACACCAAATGTGTTCGTATAGAACAGGATGGACACAGAACAAAGTTCCGCCCACTAGGTGGGCAAGAGGGGACTATATAAATCAAATAATTGGGGAGGGTGGAATTATGCATCATGGTCGCATGAACGGCTGTGCTGAATGTTTCTGACAGATAGAGGGGATTGACAGTGGAGTATACACCTCTCTCCCCCTCACCACCCCTGCAGGCAATGTAACCTTGGCACGTTCCTACATGTTGCATTTACACAACAAATTTAATTGTGTAGAATTTGGGGAAAAACAAACAAAGATGGTTAACAAGGTAGGAAACTATACTTTTATATTCTTCAACAACTTGAGTACCAGGTATAAACCTTTGTATAAGCCATGAGATAAAGTGTATGGAAGCATGTGTGCTGCTACACACTGAGGATTCCCTCTGGTTGTAGGCAAGCTTGTAAAGCATGACCACTACTGTCAAGCCTTATAGCTTACTATATAGTTATTTGCTTCATAAGAAGTGCTGAATTTGTGTCGCTACATGTAAGCAACCACATGCAAGCACAAATATGAAGAATTGCAAACAACTCCTTGTGAGCAAGCTGCACATGTCTTATTTCCTTCTCTATACATATATGCAAGTTGTATGAGTCACCCGATGATTCAACAGAGCACAGCACACCGATGTGAATATTATGACATCTGTTCAGACTTCAGCGAAATATATTACTACCTTCCCTATGTCTGTCTTAAACAAGGTGAGTAGAGGTGTTAGAGAATTGTTTTAATGTTCTTAAAGTAAAAAATTTACATCTCACACAGTCCCTTAAAATTCTAAGACAAGAATATGACAATAGGAGATGTCAATGACAATCTTGCACTAATTTACATAACTTATCGTATTAAAAAATGTTAATTACTATAAAATTGCTATCAAGTCTTTCCTTGCCATAAATGTAAATGTTGAGTTTCATAAATAATACTTTTATGTGACCCCATTTCGGGGTGAATGGCTGTAGCCCCAGCTTGGAGTGTCTAATTCTTCTTTTCGTTTTCCAAGCCTTCTCAGTGTAGGTACAACTTCTACAAGGTCTATTATAAAATGTGCATTTAACATTTCCAACATGTTATGGTTTCAGGTAAAAACTCCAAATCACCAAAATGACTTCTAATGGTAGAGGTGTTCACCAGGGACCCTGATAGTGGTTATAGGTTTTGATGCTCTAGCCCCACAGGTCATAATAATCTGACAGTTAAGCAGTAGAACTGAGTGGAGAAGTGAGAAACATACCATGGATGAATAAAGGCAGTGGGAGCAGGATACAGCCGAGTAACATGACTGGGGTAAGTAATGAAATTAGTATTATTTATATTAACTCAGCTTAGTGTAAGGCTTAAAGTGAGGCTAAAGTAAAGCTGGCCATACACTATAAGATAAAATTGTTCCAATCGAAAGATTTTTCAAGAGTGGGTAAAACCATGTTGAATTGCAGGGGGGAGGTAAAATTAATGTTTGTGTATGTAGGGAGAATACTTTATTGTTGCATTTTGCACACAAATACTGACCAGTGTTACCGTTACACTGTTATTACACTTGGGCTAGGAACCATCATCTGTCACCTGTAATATTGATTGCAATTAATTCAATATGCCTCCCCCTGAAATTCAACATGGTATTGCCCACTTTTAAATTCGAACAATTTATCTTATAGTGTATGCCCAGCATCAGTTTCAGGTTTAGGCTGTGACAAAACTAAGGTTGATATAATAATGCTATGCCCCTTTTTGTTGAAAGTGACGGGGAGCTTTGGGCAGCATATATAGGAGCACTACCACAGTGGGTGCATCCAAATGTGCTGTACCAGTTTGTTGTTTTATACTTGTAGATATACCTCACAGACTATTTTTTGAAATTAGCGTACCTATGTTTATACTTACACTTCTTTCATCTGATAATTCCATAGTAATTGCATTTGGTTTTGAGGTTATCCACAAAATCTATATAACAGAATATCTCGATGATATACTACAGGTAGTCC
Organism: Platyplectrum ornatum; assembly: GCA_016617825.1. Taxonomy (NCBI): domain Eukaryota; kingdom Metazoa; phylum Chordata; class Amphibia; order Anura; family Limnodynastidae; genus Platyplectrum; species Platyplectrum ornatum. Next base: position 56,162 of record JABWIB010000834.1, on the reverse strand, counting down.
CCAGAAAGGCTGATGTTCTTCTGTGAGGTGGCCTTTAATATTTTCTTTCATTAGATTTTTATAAAACTTGTGGTTTAAAGACTGTGTTCACCTGTCAAATTTTTCACATATGAATAACTTGAATTACAGGCTATTAATCATCTGATCGTATGATTTAATAATGACTGGTGGTATTCCTAGAGATGTATATGTATTTTTCTTGATTTAGAAACATGCCCACTGAGTTTAGGTGGAAATTTGCACATAATGACTAACTAAACAGTATTTCCTATTAATAGTGTATTTATAACATCTTATTTGCCTACAACAAACAACATTGACATATGCAAGTATCTCTCCTTTGATCATTTTCTATACTTAGCTTTTGTAGCAACTATTATATTTTCAGACATAACTCCTGAATGATGTCAGCTGAATCTTCTAACTGGGACTGAATAACCTGTTACAGATGGTGGTTATTTGACCCTTTTCTTTCCTCAGCATATTCTCTTTTGGAATCTACCTGCAAGATTCCGAGAACTAGAGAGGAAAATCCTGTTTATATGTCAGCTTTAATTTACAGTACGTTATCACGCTGGTTGTAAGATGCTCTGACTGACAAAAGCCTCTGGTACTGTTCTTGCATCGACTAGACAAGTTTTTTTTTTTTTTGTTTTGGTGACCTTAATGTCACTGTACAAACCAACAGTCACCACCTTTTTTAAGCCTGCAATGCTAGGTAGAAATTTAAATTATACAATAACGATTGGGTTCAAGGGCCGTTAGGCAAACTCAGGCAGGCACCCTAGGTTTATAAAAAAAACGGGAGGTCGGACAGCACCACACCACTGCTCTTCTCAGTGGTTTTGAAGCAGCGTGACATTATCACGTTGCGCCGGTATGTGACGTGATGCTGTCACACCGCCACGTCATTTGCAGCAGGGGGTGTTGTGGTAGGCCTGCCTAGGGCTCCCAAAGACCTAGCACCTGGTTGGGTTTAATTTGTTATAAATTTGTTATATGATTTCTGTGCTGCCCCCATTTTACATGGAACTACTCTGTCAGGTGGTCTGTATTAGCGAGGGGAATAACGGTAGATAGGATGTATCCGAGGCTTACAGTAAGCTTACAGAGTGGCTTGGTTTTAAATTACCAACCGTCTCACATTGAGAAAGTTCAGTTTGGGGTAATAGTTAGAAGACCATTTGCCAATAACACTAATTTAGTTATTACATTCAACTTGTTGTTAGTATCTCGTTCAATACAGGTAAAGCCACTTTTCGTGCTTAAAAGCTTTAGAAAAACTATGATTTGAAGCTATTAATCAAACGTGTAGCAGGCAGGCAATTTATATTTTGGTCTCTACTTATTATATCATAAATGTCCATGCAGAAGAAAAAAAACTAATTGGCCTTATGGGTTTTTGTTTTAATTAGAGAGGAAACATTTGAACAGTATAATAATCATATTGATGATTGATGATATTAAGTATAATAAAACAGGAAGAGTAGATATACATATACAAAACGCATATGCCTCATTTATGAGATTTCTAGAAGTAGATGGGTAATATTCCTTTTAAGAAAGCAAATACAAATTAATACCTGGGTGTTTTTTTTTTTTTACCAGGATTTTAATATGGGTAAAAAGAAGGGCTATTCCCAGGTAATTCCTAGATCTGTCTTAGGTCGCCTGCAGTGTGAATGGGCCACAGGAAAATAAGGTCCTGTAGTAGTCTGAGCGGTTTCCTGGTGGGGGAATTACCGGCGGAATTACCGGCATAACAGGTTTTTGCCTGGGTGGTAATATGAACGTGGTATAAATGTGTGCCACCAAGCCTGTTGGCTCTTATGTGACTTCTGTAGTGTGCAGCCTCAAGATAGTTAGTCTCTTTCTTCATACTCATACTGTGAGTAGGAGACCTCCAGTCATTAGTTCCTCCTGTACATTTTGACGCAACATTTGGACATCACAATAACAGTTCTAATATTTCAGAATGAGTAGGTTAGTTTATAAAACATGTGCATAAGTTAATGTGCAGGGCATCTAGAAAAAGTTGGACATATGACTACAATGTGATTATCAATGTTTTTATGTTAGACTAGCAGAGTTTCACAGCTTTCCAGGCAACACAATGTGTACAGCTGTCAGCTCGGCATGCCATTAGAACTGATGACATTTTTGTGCACAATGTTAAAACTCCCTAATTCTCACATCAATTATGTGGTAAAAAAAAAAAGTGATTAAACATGGAAATAATCTTATTTGCAAGTTATCAGTTTTCCCATAACCTCATTTTGTTACAGCGTCATGCTTTCAGAATGGTTACACTACATTATCTAAACATTCTCTCTCATTGCTTGACAAAGCACATTCTTTACATTACATCAACACAAACACACTGATTCCTACAGTTCTTTAATACATTTCCCAATAGAATTTCAAATTCTAAGACTATGAAAAGAAATTTTCTCCAACCATGACAAACGCTCAAAACTGTTTAGTGAAATATTTACTGCTCTCAGCATGTGGTTTACTGTATGGAGCTCAAGTGTTCATCCCAGAATTCCCCTGTCATAATTAATATGGATTCCATCCTTACTAAACATCCCATAAAGTATAATAAAGGCAATGCTATTCAGAATGGTAAGGTAAAAGTATCAGTAAATCAACCCTTCTATTGTAGCATGTCCTTTGCTTTAGATGTATGCCAGCAATTAAATGACCATTATTAGAAATATCCTATGTCAAGTAATTAAATCCTTTCTTATATAAAGAAATTTTTTGACTATTTCTTAAGGCATACTTAAAACACGTTTTAGAGCAGGATACAAAGGAAACGTGGGAACCTTTTTGACAGATAAGCAACTATAGTATATATTTATAAATGTAATAAATTTAAATGAGAGAATTACATTTTCCTTGACTATATCTAATGTATATAATTAACAAATCATTTTGAGTGGGGTGAAGAAAAAGAATGATTTTTTTTCCCCCTAGTGAAATGTCAAGAATGTGTATCCAGCTAACATAGTTTTGTTACACTGTGTGTTAGAAGAACGACCACAGAAAATGTTAATTTCCCTTGCTATTGAATAATTGTCCATGAGCATTTTTGAAGGGGCCTGCGGAGAAGTAAAATACATTTAAGAAGACGCATTGAATTTGTATGTAGCCGAATATTTATATACAAACTGTGCCACATTTGAAAGGTAATGCAATGATCATATAGTTCTGAGCACATTTTAGAAGCTGTTTATTACATTCCACAATAAAGATCTATCCGTATGAAGGCTCCTTTCTGCCCAAGGCAGCTGCAATCTGCATGGAATCCACTCCTCCCTCTCCACCCCCTACATTCTTCACAGCATTTCTTTAATCATCCATAGACTGCTAATGGAAACACAGACTCCTTGTCTATAGATGCTTATGAATCCGTCTTTATGTTTAAAAGTTCATGCTATTTTTCTAGGAGGAGCAGTCGCTGCAAAAAGACACTTTTCTTGTCTGAGAACTGGGTTATTCAATGCTTTTGTTGACTGTTGCGCAGAGCCTACTATTATTTTTGTTTACAAATACCAACAGCCAGGCACAAATATTGGTTTAAAATCCTATGTGTTCAACCCTCAATGAATTTATTATGTGTGTTGATGATTGCACTTGTGTATGCTGTGTTTTATGAAACATGGAATGTTTATGTTTATTTAATAGTAAGCTAAGTCATTAGATTTAAATAGCTTCTTTTTATATTCTTTATGGGGAATTTAGCCTTGGCTAAAAACAGGAGAATATTTGTGGAAAATTGCCAGTATTATCTTTCAGCAAAATAAGAGAAATTTATAAATGGCAAAAATACATTTATACTGACTTTACAGCATTTAATTAATCTAAGGAAGGACATCAGCTAGGAAGTTGAATATCTAATGATCCATCCTATGATTCTAAGTATGATGTCATGCACTCAAGAATTCTTCTTTTGTACATGAAGGTCAGAAAACACATTTTGGCCATTAAAACTGTAATGCCTATCTTACATTTTGAAAATTTGTCAGCGCTAAGTTTAATTCCTGTACAAGACGGTCTAAATTTATTAAGCAGGGAGATTGAAGTGTGCGGATGTTGCCCATAGCGTACCTCCCAACTGTCCCACTTTTAGCGGGACAGTCCCGTTTTTGGGGGACTGTGCCGCTGTCCCTCCCGATTCCCACTTTCTTTTATTTTCTACTATTGCCGTGATTCGCGTCGTTCAAAGGGGTTGGGGCTTATGCGGGTCTGGGGGCGGAGTTGGGTGGTCCAGAGGCGGAGCCGGGCAGGTTCAGGGGCGGGGTTGCGGCCTCACATCCCCATACGTTGGGAGGTATGCCATAGCAACCAATCCGATTCAAGTTTCATTTTGCATACTTGAATCTGGTTGCTATGGGCAACATCCCCAATTTCCCCTGTTTAGTAAATTTAGGCCCTTATCTATGTGGGGTTTGTATGTGCTGTTTCACTCCGGTAGAATGTATCAGTCCTATAGAGTTTAACCTTGCGGCAGGGCCCCTTCCCCACTCAGTTAACTGTTAATGAATTTCAAATTGTAATATGCTAGCACTATGATACCCTGGGATCACAAGGGGTTAAGTGTGAGCAGAACTCAACAGGGGAGATGGCTGGCTGACTTAATACTGTTGCTGGGGTGAAGTAGAGGTGATGATAATGTTATGTGTAGCTCATCAGCTAACAAGCAACTGATTGTCTGCGTATCAATCATGTTTCACGGGCCTAGCATCTTGTCATTGGCTGGGCCTGTCTGATGTCAGGAGTATAAAAGCACTGGAGCACGGGTGTCACGACCTGGGTTTTCTGAGACCCGACACGGGCACCCGGGGTAAATAAAGACTGAGTGAGGTTAAACTGAAAAACAGCAGGTTTAATGAGTTCTGACATAAACAGGAGAGTAAAGCATAACCGGATGCAAAACAGTTGAGACCAGGAGAATGCAGTTATGGCAAAAGATGTAGGTAGATGAATATTTATGGTGAACACTGGAAATATGCAACAGGAGATTGTTCGTTTGTATAGGTGAGTTTTGATAGGGACCGGACTGGTGCCGATGAGATGCAGGGAGTACAGATGTACTTGGATGCAAAAATACAGGTAGCTTGAGCAGTGCAGGCAAGGTGGTCACATTGGTGACTGTGGCTGGATTGCAGACAATAGTAGTAGTCCATACAATGCAGGTGTACTTGCCAGGCTGAGATAATACTTGATCCAGGACTTGGATGAAAAGACACAGGTAACTGGAGGAGGACAGGGAGAGTGGTCACATGCAGAGGCTCAGATTGCAGGATAGAGCAGCAGTGGATTCCCTGGAAACACCATCAGCTGAGAGAGCTAATTAGAAGCAGGCTCCTTGATNAGATCAAGTTNTTCTGGCACTGGTGTTAGCAGCAGACAAGGTTTAAATAGAGCGCCTCAGACCAGGATTGGCTTATGCAGGAACTGACAATAGGTGTTTCAGAGACATGTGACCCAGAGGCAAGGCAGACAGAACAGCTGAACTGGATGCATANTGGACTGGAATCTGGATTTGACATTTATTTAAGTCTCCAGGAATCAGAGGCACGGGATCGCCGTGAAAGGTGGAGCATAACACGGCGTCTGATAGAGCGAGCAGGGCGCTTGGCACCGCTGATCGTGACAGCGGGAAAAGAGGAGTGGCGGTGGTGGAGGAGATCTTGATGGTGATATATGCAACTGGTGAGTTACTAACATGGAAGCGGCAATGACACTGCCCGAGGAAAAGGTGTCGTCCCTATGTGATTGGGCAAAACTGACAGACCGCAGCATGGAGACGGGGTAAGACATGGAGGGGACCCCATTTGTTTCCCCATGGGCAGCGCCCAGCCCAACTGAAGAGGGGAAGGTACAGTTTGTACCCACGGGACGGCCAGAGCATTTGGTGAGGCCATACAGTCTCACGTTTAATGCTCAAGAGTCCAGCAGGAGTGAGTGAACTCTCGATGAAGGGACAGGGGATCCGGTGAAAGAATGTGGAGGATGATGATAACTTTATTCCCTGGGACTGGGAAGACGATGAAGTGGTTGAGTCAGATGGAGAGTGGTTGAGGCCCATTTGTATGATCCGGCTGAGTCATGGCAAGGAAGTTTGGGACAATCCACAGCTGCCAGATAAATGTCCAGTCTCGCCAGGGAGATAGTCATCATTTTCCTGTCGACCGAGTCTGGGAAGCTGGTGAAAGACTGCTGTTGTGACATCCCGGGAATGTGGTGTGACTGGCCTGAGAACCTCTGCTTCTACTGCCCCTATTCCATTGTGAGAAGGAAGCGCACGGCAAGCTGTTAGCAGCTAGCAACCGGGTTAGCAGCTAGCCCAGGGTTGTCACTCCCGAACCAACATTCACAGACCCTCGTGTCCTGCACCCCTTCATCCTGTGGCGTGGTCAGGGTAAGGCCTAGGTTGAGGCCCCTGCTTTCAAGAGAGTTGCAGCAAGGACTTTTATGTTGTTTGTTTTGTTTTGTTATGTGAGTGTCCTGAGACTATCTGGTCTTATGTCTACGCTAGAATGTGAATTATCGTGCACCGTTCCCAGTACAATGTAAAGTGTCTATGATTGAATATTCAAAATTTTTATTATGTAAAGTGCCTGTAGGTTTTTGTATTGTAACTACAGTTCAAGTTAGAGTCGGGGATATCCCGTTCGGGTGGGTCTCCACGCTCTCCCCTCCATCACTTATTTAGGTTGGGGCTGGGCTAGGCGCAGTTGTGGCAGTTGATCCAAAGTACTCTAGTTGTCTCTGGACTCATTCATATCTCAGGGCTGTGTGTCACAGCACTATATAAATAAATAAATTAATAAATGAAATTATGATAAATGGAGCTTTATTAATGTGGAGGTCTCCATATGTATGGGAACAGTCTCCCCCCATAGGGAAGGGAATCTGCATTATATTAAGTTAAGCAATTCCAGCGTCCGGATCCAGGCTTTAATGAATAAGGTTTCTTACACTTTATCTTACACTTACTACAAGAGTTTAAAGGAAGCACAGGGAATCAGAGATGGTACTGCATCTGGTAGGAATTAAACTGACCACTTTCTCATTTAAATGTAGTGGAACACCTTATTCCACTAGTATAGAGCATGAAAGCCACACAGGTGTATCAACTACTGTCTGCTCTCTTTTCTGGGCTTGTTCCTGTTCTGCCCTTGTGCATTCCAAATTTCACATTGTGTGGTAACTGTTAAAAATAAAAATGTTTTAAAACAAATATTATCATTTAGCCTAAGCTCCTAAATTTACAAAGAAGGGAGATTGCATGGAGATTGAAAAGTGGGGATGTTGCCTATAGCAACCAATCAGATTCAAGCTCTCAGTTTCATTTTACATACTGGAGAATGTGAGCTAAAATCTGATTGGTCTAATGGGCAACATCCCCCACTTCTCTCTCCCTGCTTAGTAAATTTAGGCCCTGAAGGTGAATAAATTATGTTTAAAGGTTAATACAAAGATTTGTCTAGCAAGCTTTTCATATCCAAGTGTGCAGATGGCAAGAGCTCATTTACTGCATCTGGAAGATGTTTTCAACAGCATATAAAGATGATTCTTCAAAAGTCAACTACATGCTTTTCAAGAGTAACAAGACAAGAGTCAACAAGAGTAAAGGGCATTTAATTTAACAGTGGTTTGGTTGTAATGTTTGAAATTACTATACATGGGTGGGTTTCATTTCAAACTTGATAATTTAAAAGTAGTAAGGATGTTAATTTTTCCACAAATGAATTTATATTTAAAAATAATATTATGTAAATATATCAGGGTTGCCAAGATTTGCAAATAAATATCAGAGAGATTATGACAGCACTATCAAGTCTCTGTACAAAAGGGGTGTGTCATATGCAAATAAAGGGGTGTGTACTATGAATAGCACAACCCATGACATAAACAAATATTCAGAACTAGCTTTATCATAAGCATTAGTTTGTTATAGGTATTTCAGATAACAATGATTTGTTGTACACAAATAAATCTATATCTGTCTGACTAAAAAAACTGCAGACATCTAGCTACCATTTACCTTAACTTAAAATTAATATAGCTCAATTTATTATAGTTATAAGTGTGTATGTTCTTTACAGCTATGAAAATTGAGAACATCATGGCAGAAACACAAACTGTTATATTGGATAGCATTAATAATCATCCTGTATAAATTCCAATATCAGTCATATTTTTATCCTGTACATATTTTACTTTCTTTTCCAGTATTTTATGTAACTATTTGGTAGTCATTTAATAATCTTCCTTATTACACTTATTTTATTTTACTTCTGCTTTGGTGTCTCAGCAACATTTGAACCATTTTATAACCTGTGCATTTTCCTTTCATGTACTAAAATTGCAGCTATAAGAATACTTACTTAACAGAGTCACCATGTTACAACAAAAAAAGTCATTGTCCTAGAGAAGTGAAAAAAGTGACCCTATTGTGCTACAAAATATTCTGCCAACAGCTCTTTGTGAAAAGGAAGAGCATGTGGTGCTAATTTGTTTCCATGGAGGCTGAAGCTATTAATCTATATAGGGTGTAAAGACAAGAGTTTTCCACACAGTATTTGAGAAATCGTTAAAGAGGTTGAATCTCTCTCGGGGACTATCTTTGTAAGGGTAGACATTTGTTTATTAATTCTGAAGTTGTACAGTCTAAATTAACCATTGTATTACTTCCTGTTCTATTTGCTTGATTAAATGTTATGGTACCATAATGAATTCTGTAATTAGATGCATTTATTATTTTTTTTGCCACTCAATATATTTTCTGAATGACAAATACTTTTGCTTGCTTACATTACAGAAAGATGATTTATTTCAAACAAAGTTAATTCAGTTAACACTTTGGCCATAAGTCTTGCAAAATGATTGATATAAATGATGGCAAAGCTATTACCATTCTCTTGTCAAAAAGATGGAGGTTTAAAGGTTAATTAGAATTAGTGCCATGACTACTGTACGTGCACATTGGTAAGAGGTATTATGATGCAGCACAGTAGAGGCTATAGCCTAAATTTACTAAGTAGGGAGATTGCATGAAAAGTGTGGATGTTGTCCATAGCAACCAATCAGATTCAAGTTCTCAGTTTCACTTTACATACTGGAGAATGTGAGCTCGGATCAAATTGGTTGCTATGCGCAACATCCCCATTTTTCAATTTCCCTGCAATCTCCCTGCTTAGTAAATTTAGGCTTGTGTCTTTTTAAAAAAGAATTGGGGAAAGATGGATGGGAAGACAGAGTAACTTCACTGGGTCCCTCCAATATTTTCTGTGGAATCCAGAGATTTCTATGTGCATTCCCCATTTCAAAATATCAGAGGTAGAGGAATTGAGACTCGAATAAAATCTATTGACTCAATTATGAATCTCTTTTAACATGCTGGCACTTGTAGAACTAGTAGCATGGTCGTGTGTACCAGTCAACAGCACCACTAAGGGGTATATTTACTAAGCAGGGAATTTGTGGGGAAGTTGCCCATAGAAACCAGATTCGAGCTCACATTCTCCAGTATGTAAAATGAAACTGAGAGCTTGAATCTGATTGGTTGCTAAGGCCAACATTCCCACTTTCCAATCTAACCATTTTCAATAACACCTCCATTTTGTATAAGGAGGCACAACAAGTAAAAAGAACAATACACCATGACATTGTTACCCAGAGATTATCAATGTCTTTTAAAGAAGTATATACTGTATATACTCGAGTATATGCCGACCCTAATATAAACCGAGGTGCCAAATTTTACCTAAAAAAAACCTGGAATAACTTATTGACATTATACAGGACAATGACTCGAGTATAAGCTGAGGGGGGCACTTTCAGCACAAAAAAATATGCTGAAAAACTAGGCTTAAACTCGTGTATATACAGTAAATTGCTGTGGTACAGTGTCTGAATGAAACTACATGAGTGTAGTCTTAGAGAATGCTGGCAGTTAACCTAAGTACTGATAGGGTTAACTGATCAGAATTATTCCTGGGGGGAGAGAGAGGCCAGAGCAAGGAAGAGGCAAGGTAGGGAAATTATTATTATTATTATCTACTATACCACTGTCTATTATCTTATTGTCGCATTGTGATTGGTATTAGACCGGAGTGTATTATGATATTGCAACATTTTGAATCCGTAGTGACCAGAAACTGAACTGCATGTTGTGATGATGCCACCATAATTATGTATAAATATTTGCTACATATTTATGCAGATACATTTACACTGGTGTATTTATGAATAATTAAAATAAAAATGACCCCATATTTTATGGTGCACCCGTGCTAGCAGCCCTAGATGTATTGCTAGCCTCCCAAAATATTGGTATGTTCTGATCCCAAGAGCAAAGTATAAAATACAGTTATTGTTATGCAGATTGTCAATTGTAGTTATGATTTTTTAAGAATATTTTGGTGATAATATGGAAAACATTTGTTTTCAAAGGCATCTTTGACATGATCGTCTGGATTCCTATGAAGTTACATGAATGAAATGTTTAAAGTGTCTCTGCAGTTGAAGGCTCATAAGCACCAGGTGTGTTTACAGTGCAAAAGGATATTTCTCTCCTTTAAATAACCTTTGCCTATGCATTAAACAAAGTATAATGCAAGTCCTCCTGAATACATAAAGCAAGTATTCTAGCTGCAGAGATATTCCATAATGAATTGTACACGACACATGAATGCATCTGTAACAAGCTACAGTGTGTTAATTGTTCTTCTTCAGGGCATCTTATGAATATGCTGAGCCTATGCCTGCATTGTACTGCAGTTATACTTCACAGCCTACATTATCACTGCCTATGTGGTTGTTGCTTTAAAAACAAGATTTTCATAGGCAATCACGAATCTTAGACATTAAGCTGCAATTTAGCTACAAAGCTTACTGATTACATTTGGGCTCTGCCTTCCTGCGGTTTACAGAAACACTTTAAAGCAGTGTTAGAATAGTCAAAAACACTGATTTCATAGCAGCTTTTCCTTGGCAACCATTGCATTTTTATATCTTTAAACATAAAAAATGTTTTTGTAGAGAGAAATGGAAAGGAACTTTTGCTGGGTTTGGAAAACTCTGCATTGCGTCTTATTTATTTACATGTTTCTTTCCAGAAAAATTATTACAAAAATGCAGACAGTAAGGGAGTGATTCAGATGATGATTTACAGTCTTTCCATCAATAATATGCCAGCGTTATAGGGTGGATCATGCTGATCCAAAATGCTATCATGTTTATGTTACATACAGCTAGCCCATATCTGAAATGAACACAGCTATGTTTGCTTTTGTCCACATGATTTGCATACGCCTGTTTTTGTATTCAAATTGCAATTAAATTACTCACAAATCCGAATCAACCCCTAAAGGTGCGATACAAATCTGCAAGTGAATGCCTTGATTATTATGGCAGATTATTTGATTATTTATTTGTGGAGGAAAAATGCTTCTTAAAACCTTTACTTTACATTGCATATTGTTGTAGCAGTTTCAATAGAATTAGTTCAAACAGTGAGAAATAAATATGGAACTGCAGCCAGTGTGTTGGAAACCATGGTGTTTCGCGAGTTATGCAGTAAGTAAGCACACATTTCACCAGCATTAAGAAATGTCTTTCAGAGCTGGGACAGGGTGGCTGCTTCTGATTGGATAATGATGATCTCATGCCCATGCCAATTACATTCAGCACAGACAGCTCATTTACATCTAAAAGTGGCAGAACATTCAGAGGCCCAATCAAATGAAAATCCATGGCTAAAAAGTGACCGTGATTCATGCAAAGTTATTTCCTACAAGCAGTGAAACAATCCTGGCACTGTTTTCACCCAAACATTTGAACTTCTTGCTTCTGGATCAGGTCCTGCTTGTACAAAGAACGGATCTGTCAACAAAAAAAAAAAAAAAAATAGAAGGAAACAAAAATCTTTTATTTTATTTTCTTCAAAACAACAAATCTGAATATGGTGTGATCAGTGTTAATTATTTTGGAACACGTCCTCTAGTATTTAATGATTTTTTATGATCTTGTAAAATGGACTTTCTTTTTTTTTAGATAGACAATCTGCAGTACACCATCACCATGTGAGCTACAAGTTCCAAGAAGGTTATGGTTATATTACTGAATTCTTCTACAAAACTGAGAGAGATAAAATAAAGAACATTAATACATATACAAATATACTTTTCAGTGATGTAACTTCTTTGATTCCTTTACATTTTAATGTTAATGTCTCCTTAAGTAATGTATTTAAATATGTGTTTGTGTAAATGTATGGATAGGATTTACAAAGAGTCAATGATTTGGGTGTGTTTGGTCCTGTTATTACCTTCCATACATGTTATATATAGATATTGTTGCTATCACAGTCATTGTAAATGCAGATAGTGTGTTCCTATGCATATTTGTATAAGTGTGTGTTGAAATGTTTTAAGTATTTCAATAGGCTTTATACCTTTCACATGTAATCATCTTCCAAAACTAAGAATTACCCTTCTCAAAAAATGTTGTTTAATATTTAATGACTGAATAGAAACATGAATCCTACCTAGTAAAGCCTTCACATGGGGCAAGCAAATGAGAGAAGGGTTTAAATCAAGATATAAGGATGCTTGCACATAGACCCATTGAGCTAATGATAGTCAATGGTAAATTCACTTACAAAGGATATGTTAGGTGTGAGTGCAGCGTCTTGCACATCAGGCGCGAACACAAAGACGTTGGACTAGATTCACACTTCCGGGTGTTAGACTGTTTACTGAAATCATGAGCTCGCAACAGATGTTATTATGCGAATATCCTATGCAATGCATACTCTGAGGGTCATATTTACTAAGAGTCGTCAGCAAGTTTAAATCACCCCACCTCAATGTGAATTCACGGTGCTTTGGGAAGCTAATGCGCCAGATTTACTAAGAAGTGCATTTATGAAATGCTTGTTAATCAACAGGGATGCCTATGATTACTGTAAAAGGCCATTGGTTTAATCATTCATAGAAATCGCCAGTATCACTGTCTAGAAAAAAATTTAAAAAATAAAAATCTTTAACCATGTTGGTTAAACTAGAACTATAAATACCAGAATAAGCATGTGTACCAGGTCATACTGGTACGTGGTGAACTACAGGTGCCAGCATGACCTGTCACCACCATTGTTACTAAAAACCCCTACACTTCTCCGCTGTTACTAACCATTCTATTTAGTTGACATTTAATAAGGTGGAGTAGGAGATACTAAATATTCCTTGGCAGATCCCTAGTTTGTGGATGTGCTCATGAGAAAGAAGTGAATTCAGTAGCCTTCATTGACTATTTGTCGCTGCTATAATAAATATCTAATGAGTTATATCTGTATCATGCAATACCAACAAGCTTACAAATGTTAGAATTGTGTCATATAAAAACAATGTAAAATTTTTTGCATGAAGTGTCAGTGATGGGCAAAACACAACATTTTAACAAACATAAGGGTTTAAGCAGCAGGTAGGTATTTGAAGGTTGGTTATAAAGGGGGTTAATGTTACATTTCTTATAAGATAAAAAAAAAAGTAGTCTGAATGATGGATATACAAAACCAGAATCAAGGTGAACTTGAGTTTCTGTCTTTGTCACTTTGACTGTGCATCTTAAATGCTTATTAAAAAATTTCCCTATTTGAATAAAACATGGAAATGTAAAACAGGAAGCAGACCCGTATGTGACACAGAACACATTTAATAGCTGCTGACGTTTGGATGAGATGCAGCCTATTCCACAGCCTTGCTCTGTTTATTGTGTTACTGTGGTCTACTCATCCTTTCTTTGCATCTATTAACATTAGTTTAGTTATTTAGATAAAGCTTTTTCTGTCAACAACTGATCAATATGAAATGTTTATGTACACACTACGTTAATATAGATATCAGAACAATCTGCATTCGTAATTAGCTGTGTGCCATACATAAAATGATAAATAATATAAGGTCATGGTCAAATTACACGTTATACAGTAGCTAATATTTTGCAACCAGGGAGCTAAATTAAACCGGAAAATATAATACAGGAACAGAAAATGAAACCAATAAAAAGATATAGCCATTATTTCACTGCTTTTTACATACACCAATGCTGTGTTCAGATTGCCTGCGGCCAAAAAAGCCGCAGGCAAAGCCGTCGCTGGAAGCCGCCGAAATCGGCGGCTTCCAGCTAAAAGCAACAGAGAAGGGGAGGGGACCTTAAAAGACTGTGATCGTAATAATCACATGTCTTTTTAGTCCAATCGCCTCCCTTCATCCGTTCAGATTGCTTTAAGAACTGCGGCGTGCTTTGGAAGCCGCCGATCGTTATGCGCCGTTTTGAAAAGGCATCGTTCAGATTGCCTTCTAACGGCGGCTTTTCCACTACAGCCGTCGTTTTCACTGAAAACGACTGCGATTTTAGGCAATCTAAACAGGGTATAAATATCATGTTTTGTTTATTAAACTTTTCAGGGTAGCTTACTAGTATACTGATTCCTAGACATATGCACCATAGAAAAATTATGGTTTCTCCATTTACATTGTCTGTAAGTGCAACTCATCTACCAAATAATCGGGAGAATGTCTGATTGTAGTAGTTAAGGGAAGCAGCTGGGAATATATCCTTTTGCAAAACTAATTTTAAAATGGTGGCCATAAGCGGTTTAACTGGAACTGGAATAGAATGAACACATTTTTTAGATGGTTTACATGATGGTAATAGGAACTCATAGCATTCTAGCTAAGTAGTTCTGATTGTTTGGAACCATCTTTATTTTATATACTTTTGAAAGAAGTACTGTACTTTCCAGTATATCTCAATTATGTCTGAGACAGTCAAAAGCTTTTGGATGTGGTTTTGCTGGGAGAGCATATATAAGTGTGTTTTGGGATGAATTTCATAATGTTACATTTATATATTTAAAGGTTTAAGATGAAATTAATCCCAAAACACACACACACACACACTGTAATAGCAAATAACAGGATTTGCTTAATAAATGTTCAGAAGTCCATGCAAGGAGAACATTTCAGTGAAAGTCATTAGTTTGTAATTTGGATGCACTAGCTACAGAAGTAGAAGTAATCATATTTATCTACAGTATAAAGCATTGTTTATGGTCATTTTCTTTAATCCTCAAAACCCTGACCATCTGGTGATCTTCATTATTCACATACATTTTGTTACGCATTTTAAACTGACATTGGTGCAACCAGCTACGGTGTTTCTAACTTTCAAATTTTGACAGAAAATAAACACTGTGCTTAGTACAAATGTTATAATAAAAAGACATAGGGGTATATTTACTAAGCAGTGAGTTCACATTCTCCAGGGAGTTCACATTCTCCAGAGTGTAAAATGAAACTGAGAGCTTGATAACTGCATCACCCCCTTGCTTAGCAAGATCCCAAGAGACATGGCCGTCGGTAGGGGGCAGGGCTGGACTGGCCATCTGGCACTTCTGGCAAATGCCAGATGGGCCACTGGAGTGATGGGCCACTTCCAAGTCAGTGTGCTGACAGCCATTCACTGACTGGCTGCTGACTAGAAAAAAAAACTATCATTGGTGGATAGCTCTAGGTGGGCCTGTGTGCATTAAATGCCAGGGCTGATTTTTAGTCCCAGTCCGGCGCTGCGAGGGGGTACTCTTTACTCGGACCCGGAGCTGACAGGGGGCCAGTGATTGGGATTTATTACTTACAGTAATCTGCAGTGAGAGCTGCTGTTATGTGTAAGAAAGAGAAGCCTGCAGCCCGCCACTGGACTGAAGCACTGGACTGGACCTTAACGATTTACAATGTATCCTGCTTGAACATATTCCTACATATGGGAGGTAAACACACATATAATGCACTTTTGCCTCTGTAGGTCTAGTGCTTTCAACATTATAGGTATACATTCAAGGGAAAACAGGCATGCCCCCAATGGTGAAAACATTGACAATGGCGTGTGCTTTGTAGCAGTGAAAAAAATAATGGTTAAATGAGGGGGCCCCAGGAAGTTGCTGTACCGGGGCCCAAGATTTCTCATGGTGGCCCTGCCAAGAGATGCTCATCTTCCCTCTGTGATACTCTTTTTTTATCAACCCATAGCAGCACCACCTTCCTTCCCACAGAGGCACTCAGCCCCCACCCTAGAAGTTAAGTGTTATCAAGCAGATAAGTTTGTACAGACTTAACGATATACAAACAAAAACATGCCACCCCACTTGTAATGTATTAAAACCATGAAAAAAGCCAGGCGATGTCAGACAAAGGTGAGTTCATATTTATAATATACTGTTTCATTTGTGATCCTCCCATTATAACTACAGTTTTAGAAAAATGATAGAAAACCAAACAATTTTTCTTCTTATAAATAGTTAGATAGATTGTAAATAGCATAATTACATTGTTCACAATTTTCTGAAATGCCTACTCTTTACCTAATATTGTACCCCTCTTGAACAATTATCATTAGCTTTCAGAGAAAATCAGCACCGCACACTAGAAAGTTAATTGGTCTCCAATTATTGGAGAATTGGAACGATAATCATTCTAGAGAGTGGCCGATTTTTTTTAGGTATGTGACTATAAGACCTATTTACACTGATGATTATTGCAGACAACATCATTGTGTGGACTTTTTTTTTTTATCTATTTTTATTTTGACATTTCAAGATAAGAACAGACAACAGCAAAAAGGAACATCCATACAAACAGTACAGATTCAAAGGGACCAATTTACATAAATGACAAAACAGGCCGCTTGGCAAAATAAAGTACAACTGCATGGTTGACCATAATCTGGAACCTGGGGCTCAGCAATTTTATCCCAACGCTGTGTGTGGACAAAACTATGTCATTACATAGCCTGGGCTTAATACTACCCTAACCATTAGTGTAATCATCAACCTGCTCCCTATGCCTGGCTCCTAACCTTGTCCCTGTCTGCCTACACTGACAGATATGGACTGCGTGTAATTCATTTTACCTGTATAAGATGCCCAAAAAGTAGGTGCATCCTATATATGGAAAAAGTGGTATATGTGTTTAGAACTGTAATCTGAATAGTGAAATTTAAGCTCCATACATGAGCAGATGGCAAGCAGGCCACAAATTTGACATCTCCATACATCCCAAACTCGACATTATTTTAAAATCATGTCTAAATGTATTTACGTAAAAGAAAAAAAAATTTTCACCAGTTTTCCCCATGAGGCACTTCAGTTTGCCAACTTTCCCCCCTCTGGCACTTCATTACTGGGGGACAGAGCAAAGTAGCAGCCCCGCAATGTCTAACTAGCTCTCACCATAGCCCTAACCCAAATTTGTGGGTAAAGGTTAGATTAAGAATAAGAAACATAAGTAGGAGTTGACTGCTTCTCCTCCAACAGATAGTTACTTCAGGGTAATTGTTAAAATATTGGAAGTCTGAATTATGGTGTAATAGACTAATGAGTAAAGGTGTTATGAATGTTTGTGCAATAGACAATCATAGAGAATTACCTACCTACACACATGACCTCACTTCACCTCATTACAAACGCAACTGAGAAATAACTGGATTTATTGCATGGCACACAAAAAGGTTAAATAAGCAATATGGGTATTTACATTCTTTCATGAATATTGATATTTTTATTTTGTAAACATTGATATTAAAGCATGTTGTCTGTAATGCATCTTATGGATATTCACAATTGTGTTAAATTTTTACACTGAAAAAAGTAACAACAAATAAAGAACAAAATAAGAAAACCTCTATGTCAGCTGGGCAAAGAAATGCATAATCACAATACTGAGACACATGCTCTATAAAATGACATTGGCGTGTATGAATGTATACTAACCTCAGCATCACAAATCTTACTGTGTCTTTATTTCATGTTTTATGCATCAAAAATATTACTTAATAAAAAAAAGACAACAAAACCTGATCAGGTGTGGAAAATGCAAAGGTTGCATCACATATTTAAAGCCAATCTAGTGTTTACGTAGGTTGGAAATGTATAGAATTCGGTACATTTTATGGGAAAATACTATATATTTATTGCACAGGAAGATTCAGTTTTGTACGTGGAAGGAAAGATAATGTAACTGAAATAATGAACAAATATCATTCTCTCCTTGAGCTTGCAAAGAACATTTCTTATGCTATTTATTACAGAAGCAATTCAGGAATGGCAAATGCAAGGTGTTCCTCCTTTAGTTTCCAACAAAACAAAAGAAAAGCCAACTAAGATGTGTGCCAGACGAAAATAACACTTGTGTCTATATAATTATACTGCGTTTTCCTCTTTTCCATTCAATGTCAACCTTTGCAAAGTGTTTCAAAATGATGAGTTTGCATGATGCCAAATGTCTCGACGTGTATAAATAAGAATAAAGCATTTCACATTAGACGACTAAATAATGACACATTTAATAAACGGAAGGTTTAGTCTGTGTACAAATTGCCAGGAGCATGCATGTCTTTTAAAAGTAAACTGCAGGTTTCACACACAAAATAGGTTTTTATTTATTTACCACTGGAAAAAAAATGTGTGCTGTTATAGCGGTTCACTGAAGCCCTACATGACAGAATTAAACAAAAACAAAAATGAGAACATCATTTGCAACATTGCACAGTCTGTCTGCTAGGCCATGCACAGAAAATAGTCCAGAGTGTGAATCAGATTTTATTGACAAGAACAAGATAGATGATCCCCTAGAGAATATAGCATTTGTATTCTACTTTGCACCACCTTTTAATCCTTTTGAACCTTCCTTTTAATTCACATGCAGATGAACTCAGTGCAGGGCCTTAGTAAATACTGCCTTTTTCACGTTGATACGGAAGGTAGACTCGAGAATCTAAATATTTATGAGGGTTTTTTTCCCACTCTTCTCCATGGTTTATGATACTCTCTTTTTCAATGTTGAGGAATTACATTAATGAATGCATGCCTGCACACACAGACACAGAAACCAGGCAAAGAAAAAAACACACACACAAAGCTTTGTCAGCTCTAATGTCGGCACTTACCAAACAGTTCCCATGAAAAAAAAGACAGGCAAAGAGATTTAAAATCTGTTGCCAGGACGAAAATAAATTGTACAGCTGAGCTGAAAAGAAAGAACAAAGTTGAATCTTTTCTTCTTTTAACTGCAAAGCAGTTCCTGTTTCATAATGCCTACATTTCAGATGAAATAAAACAAGTTTACTTTCACAAGCAAGCTTTAGTTGGATGTAGAGCTAGAAATGTTGCTACCAAGTTGTTTAAGGACAAGATAAGCAAATAATAATCTGTGTTATAGACAAACTTATAACAGTTTATAACAGTTTGCAACAAGAAGTGCAGGGTAAAAAAATAATTTATGAAACACTTCATTTTAGCACTTCATTTTAATGACTTTTAATTAAATACTATGATTAAAAAAGTAAAAGAAGAAAGTACAAAATCTCTGCATCAGGAACTGTGGCACACTATAAATATACATTATAATTATTATAATTAATAGCAATAATACAAAAGTACTGGAGAATGTGAACTTAGGTGCTTTTGCCGGCCCCTTGAATCAGCTTTTTAGTCGATCTAAGATAGCCTAATGGCAGCATCGGCTCAGGTTATATGGCAGTCCACATGGATGACAATTATCAGACATATATGGAGAATATACAGCGTCCTCTCCATACATGACAGAGACTCCAGCAAATCGAGGCCGGTGCCTAGCGAAGTTTTATTTATTTTTCTCTGTTTTTTTTTTACAGGTTTTGGGCTTCTTCTATGGACACCATGAGAACGACATCATTTCATGGGTGGCTAACTTTACTGTAAAGAAGCAATTTCAGGTCATCCCTTTCCATCCTCTGTAATGTAACTAACATTATACGACTTCCCAAGTTGGTCTGGGAGAGGTATACTGACAATTACTAATTACAAACTGTTGAATGCAATGAGAATTGAAAACTGGGGTAATTATTTTAAATACAATGTCGTTCTCGTGGATGGCCACCTTTACTGTAAAGAAGCAATTTTAGGTCATGCCTTTTCATCCTCTGTAATGTAACTTACCACTTCCAAGAACCAAAAAACTCATTCATTTAAAAAATTTAAAACTAAAAATTACTCACTTTCTAACCTTTCAAACAGTAACTGGGGAAACAATATTTATCAATTCCCATCAAGTTTCTCGCTGCACCAGTCACACACATTGTGGAGCAGAATTCATAAACCACGTAGAAGATATTAAATAAGATATATAAGATATTAGATATATAGAAAGCAATGCATTGTATAGCTAACAATCACATAATATCCTGATCATACGAAGCCATGGATGACAGGTTCACAAATATTTGATATTTCAAGAATTATCAACTTCCAGGTCAAGTTTTCTTACACCAACTGTACACCCACTTGCATTATTGGACCCATAATAAATCTGTCATTGCTACTAAAGCACTCTTGTACAGATATTTGTTCAAACCTGTAATGTAATGTAATCAAAGATTACAATATTAAAATATACTTCTATGATATTGGACTAAATATGATTCAGTATAAACAAGGGCCCTTTGTTTTTTTAGCCTGTTGACCATTTATGTTTTCTTTGTTTTTTAATGGATGTTTTATCCCATGTTTCTCGATTTGTATTCAAACTTATTAATCATATATGCTTTCTTACTCCCTCCCGTTTTTCCCTGTATTGTGTCAGTATATTGTTTTTCCAATATTTTTCATTTTCATCTTGGTAAATCAATAAAAAATCTATTGTGGTGAAAGGAAACTCTAATGTTGTGATTTATGTTCAAAGAGCAATGACTTTATAATGTATATCTAGTGTATACAGTCATAGTCATGTGCTATGCCAAATATTCTATTGTAAAACATATGTGCTGTGTAGTATAATGTTCTGAACTATGTATGACTTCTACAGAGGCAAACACAGAATTTTGGAAGGGGGCCCGCTATTTAATATCCTGGAGGATGTGCATCAGGACCCCATATTTAATGTCTCTCAGGTCCACATATTCATCAGGCCCACATAGATTCTTTAACAGGAGGAGCATTATAACCCCCCCACCCCATAAATACATAAAATAAAAACCTTACCTGTCCAGACGCTCCTGCAGCTTGCTATGTGTCTCAGTGAATCTGTCAGCATGGAGCTCTTCTCTACCGACAGAAGGGCTCAGACCGAACAGCATTATACTATGTACTGATAATGTGATAAGGACATTTAAAAATAATAATAATAATAATAATAATATATATTAATGACATTTGCCATGTGACTTGCAGTTACAGAATTAGGAGGCCATGTATAATATTTTAAAGCTATGATTGGGCTATTTACATGCTTCCCCCCCCACCTAGAGTGGTAGTGCTAAACTTCCTGCTATGTCCTGTGCCACATCTACTTTTTTTTACCAGGCCAGAATCCCTGATCCGTCCTGGAAGCGCGACACCTACAGTACATATGCAATGCATACTAAAATAGGCAATTTTCTGATGCTTCCTTTGTAGGAAGTCTTGATCCAGATTTTCATTATCAAAATGTATAAATTATCGAAGTAACTTAGACACACAGTAGTTAATAAATATGGTTAACATTCAAAGTATGTATTTTTCTCCACTCTGCTTTTTTAATATGAAAATAATATCAGACACTTCTAATTCCTTACAACTTATAACAATTCCTGCAGGCTATTCAATGATTTTTAGTCACAACAATAATGCACAAAGTCTGAATTACAGATCGATAGAAGGAGACCAACTGTAAAGGTCCAAAATCAGTGATATTTACAGTCAAAATGTGCACATTAATGAGAAATGACTAATGAAGATTACATTATGTTGCTGACAAATGTTAGATTTTGAAACAGGTATAATCTGACAAATAAGCCTGATTTGTTTTCTTGCTGCAATGGGAAATAAAATATTTACATAGGTGATTTTAGGTTGCACATCCTCCTGTATTACAGGGACAAACGCAGAGGGACTGAGCACTGCACATGCTCAGAGCGGGAGCGAGCACTGAAAGATGGGCGCACTGCTGCTCATCTCTCTGATCCACATCAGGCTGTTCTGTGCTAGTGGATTAGGGGGTTCCACAATATTTAAATGAGAAAAGGGGAGTTGTCTCATTTAAATAGTCACAGTAGCAAGGTAAGCTGTCTGGGCTTCCACCATACACTTAGGCACAGATCATTTTCAATAAGAAAATTACCATTTTGTTTACAAATATTTAATCTGTAATAATAATAAGAAAAATTATTTTCATTTTAAATAAAAAAGGTATATTTTTAAGGCCAGGATAGCATTAAAAAAATCATCAGAATACCACTACTATGCTCTTGCATTGATGTTACTTATGTTAATAAAAAAAATTGCTGGGGCTGTCCCCGGCGCCCTGCGGATGCTGGAGCGCTGCCCCTTGCTCTGGCGGGTAGCGCGCCAGTAGTGGTGCATACTCGGGGGCGCCGAACGCTGTCTGGCACTGCCCTGAGGTCTGGTGACGTCACTTCCGGAAGTGACGCGTGGCGGCCATATTGGGACTCCCATGTATCACGGGCGTAGCAGCGGAGGCGCCGGGACGGTCAGGTAAGCACTGATGCTGCCGCCCCCTGCCACGCTACCTGCCCACCCTCCTGCCTACCGGTCTCCTGAAATGGCAGGGGCTCATCCCCTGCCTGCAGTTTCGGGGGCAGTGAATGTGATGACAGGGGGTGGGGTGCACATCTCCCCCGCTCTCCTGGTCACTCTCCCTTTCCAAGCCCTTCTGTCTCGGTGAGGTTGGGCACACCACCGAGGCCAGTCAGGGGTGGTCTCTCACTGCCGGCCCGTGGTAGACCCCGGGTCGTCGTTTTGAGGGATGTGGGGATCATGGCGCTAACACCGGGCGTCGTGGTAGGTGCTCCTTCTTCCCACGAGATTGTAGGTCTTTCCCCCCGGTGGTGGCTAGGGGATACTCCCCTTTGCTTTATTCTTCCCGGTCACCGTCTCCCCCACGTCGGCGTGAATCGCGTTCCCGTTGTCACGCTCGGGGGGTGATGGTGGCTGGGGGTCCCAGTCTTATCGTGATGGTCCAGAGTATACTGATGGGCGGAGCGGGGCTGCTCTCGGTACCGCCATCAGGGCTTTGGTTCACGCCAAGGCGTGGCGCTCTTCTGGTGGGGTGGTTGATACTGCTGCGCTATGCAGCAATAGCATGGTCTATTGCTCGGTTGCGTCGGTGGCTCAATCGATCCGCCCAAAGATGCGCGAGCGCATTAGGGGGGGAATTCACTAACTGACGAATTACATAAATCGTCAGTCGCTGACGATATTGGTGACGATTTTCACAAATGTGTATTCACTAAGTGACTAATGTGTTTTTTTTTCGTCATTTTGTGTGACGTTTACAGATCGTCAATGTGATATCGCTGTGACGATTTTTGCAATACAATGGATACACACACATCGTCATGGCGATTTTGGAAATTCGTCAAAAGGCCAATCGTCAACAGAGAGTGGAGATTTCACACATTTCGACAGCAATACCAATGATTTTTACCTAGAAACACGGAGCTGAACTATAGTTGCATCGCTGCGCATGCGTTGCATGCGCGCGCTTTGCGGATAATGTAAAA
>JABWIB010000834.1:20067-30908 GCA_016617825.1 Platyplectrum ornatum | reverse complement strand
GCTCCTGGGCTATGGCATCACTTTTAGTGCTAGGCCCATAGATAGCGTTGCCCCCCCTGTTGGTATTGTTCCCCATTTCCCTAGTTCGTTTTCACGGTTAGGCTGTTCTTTTCCAGGCAATTTGTCCGCATTGTGTTTTTATTATGCTTGCCTTCTTTTTCAGGTCCCGCGGGTGGTGCGTGGCTGCGATCGGTGTGGTTGTTCGGGCACTCCTTCGTCGCCAGGGCATCACGATATCGGGGTCCGGCGGCGGATCAGCTTACCTCTCTTCCATGCCTGCTGCGATGGTTGGGCCGTGGCCATGGCTCGGCTGTGGCTGTTCTCTATCCAGGGCTGGTGTCTTGCGCCCTAGGGAAGTGGGGTGGTTAATGCCCCCACTTGCACTGGGCATCGACTGTTGCCGGTGCGCGCTGCCTTCTCCGTCACCATCTGGTTGAGGTAATGGTTTAAAGGGGTTTACTTTAGGTTTGCATTATTTTTGTATTATTATTATTGTATTGCCTGTTTATTGTGAACAAATGTCTTGCTTACCTCAATGTACAATTCTTGTTAAGTGTTTAATAAATACGAACTTGGCTTTTTACCAATGGCAGTCCTTTATTTAAGAGGTACGTTCAAGGGGGGGTAATTCTAGATCATTAGCACTGGGAACGTGGTGGAGTCTGGCCACACATCCAGCCTAAGGAGTTTAAAGCAAAACATAAAAGTAATTTAACTTAAAAAATTCAACATGATTATTTTCAGTTTTCTAAACTCTAGATCCAGCCCTATCATATGTTATAGAAAAGCTTATTTGTGTGCACTTCTTTGCCTTACCTGGATCAAGTCTTTTATGTTTAGTGTAATGAGCGGTGGTCAAAGTGCTAATTTAGAAGTGGCTATATGGAAAATAATAGCAGTCAATGGAGATTTATAGTTTTTAAATAAAATCTGTGGGAGAAGTGGCAGTATGTCATGCCACCATATACACCCCCACATCCAGCCCTGCTAATGAGTATAGAGTTTTGCTGGAAAAGCTGCCATTTCTATTTGAAAGATGGTATGTACTATTACACTAAAATAATTTTAAGTATCTTGTAATCATATTTATATTTAATATACTTCCTCCATTCCAAAATTGTCAAAAGATAGTTAAACCCTAGCTATGTATGTCTTATCATTTCTTCTACTCCTAGTAGGTGATCAATATTTCATTTATGTCACTAGAGTATATAGAACTCTATGCCATTTCCTTGCTCTCTAAATAGGCCTTCAACATTTAAATTTTGTCATAAATATTTAATGTTGTATTTTAAAGCAAATAAAACTTTTGTATTTCCATGTAAATCAACAATGCCATGATAGAAAGGATGGCTTCAGTAATAAATCACTCAGTTTCAAGGTTTATTCTATTTTGACTAAATGCCACCTTTCACAAGGTTTCATTCATAGAATGACTTATTTACATAAGTCTATATACAAGTCACCTGTTGTTTATTTTGATTTTGATTTTTTTTATAAATCATTTTAAAGATTATTAAAACCAAATATTTATGGACTTCGCATGCTCCAGTTGTAGGAATATATTTTCCACTATTCCTCTTCCCATCTCTAACTCTACTCTTGTCTGTATCTCTCTAACCTCCCCCAACCACCCTTAGCCTTTATTTCTCCGACATATATCTTCAATTCAAGAATAAAATAGTATAATTCCACTTTAAAGCGCGCTGTATAAAACACCCTATAGCTCCAAACCAACTGTAATAANTAAGGGTCACCAACCCCTAAAAAGCGAAAAAATATCTGGTAAGGATATACAGTCTGGTGAGCTTTAGTGTTTCCCTAGTGTTGGTAGATACAAGACATACATTACTATAGTAGAATATAAGATGAAACTCCAACGCTGCAATATACCTCAAAAACAGAGAGAAGCAGTTAGAGACATCAATTCTCATATACTGCTACAATGCCTGAGATGGTGCTCATTGCAGAGCCTCTCTCAGCTATAGGAAGAACACAGACACACTGCCTGGACACTGCTTGTAAAGAGATCATATCTACAGCTGCACTGCAGTCCCATAGGCTGCCCCCTAAGTCTTGGCACTGCCAGTTTTGTGTCAAAATTGCTGATTGAGGATTTTGCTGATATATGCTCTTACAATTTCTAGTCTTTAAATGGACATTAAACTACAAACATGTCTTTTCTTTATGATCTTAGATCAATGCACAGCTTACATCTTATATCTTAAGGCATGCTTTAAGTATAGATATTTCTGGTGAGAGAAGTACATGTAAAATCTCAAACTATTTTTGTATAAAGAACAACTTAAAAATCTTAAAAGACACTGAACCTGGTTTGAGGTTCATGTCTTTTGGTTTGAGGTTTGTGTGAGGCATGGTAATTGTAGTTAGGGGCTGGGGTTTGCCCATACATATTCCGTCCAATATATACATATTCATGGCTGTGGTATACAGCAGGCATTGCGATACCAAATTATCTCTATTTACAGTGTTTTCCTGGTTATCCATTATTGTCAAAAATGTCAAAAGAAACTACAAAAAAAATCACATCTGTTTGAAACATACTGACTGGTGGGGTTTTTATTTTAGCAATAATTATTAGTGACACAATTAGATATAAGTCTGCAGAACACAAAGGCAATCTATTTTAATATCAGCGTCTTTAAATGTTAAAGCACACTGACAGCAGCTATAATTTTCTGTAGTCATTCTTGTATTGATTACAAGTTACTCCTAAACTATCAGTCACTAGGTGCTGCCAGTTGTCGCACGCAGTCGGGGAATGATTGACAGGAAGCCTTAGAATGAAAACTGGGCAGAGCAAATCACAATACAGATTGAATCATTGATTCAGTGGTTTCAAATGTCACAAACAAAATTCAGCTTTCATACATCTTATGCCCATTGCATAGAGGTGCAGAAACATTGGTTTAACCTGGAGGCTCCATGACATCTATTGTGCTTCCATGTATCCTTCTGGCAGATCACACGATGTACCATCTATGGAGCAAACAATGTCATTATTTCTGTCCTATTTGCATGTTGTATTTCTAAAATGTGTTAGACATGATAGAATTCATTAACCAATCGCTAGCTAACCTGATGTGCTAACCTCACCTTTTCTTTTTATATGTATAAATAGGATGAGTGTATTCCATTGTATGTTATGCATCACATGATTAAATGTAAAAATGAACACTGTTCGTACAGATCTGATTTCCGTATGCACAGATTTATGTCCATGGGGCTTGGCTTACCTGCGTGTGTGCATGTGTGCATGAGTACTGAGTTAACCTGGGTGGGTAGGCTTGTTTATGGATCATATGCTGTATGTATGACAACCTTTCGCATAGGGTTAAGTGTAGGATTTAAGGAAGTGTTCTGATTGCATGACTGCCCAAATTTAGTATGTGAGACAGCTAAAAACTCATTGCAAAGTAGCTGATCCTCCTGCTATCAACAATGTGTAACTATTCCATGTACTACCAATTCCTGACCTATATATAGTGTATATGCATTTTTACTGCACAGCCTGCACTAAAACTCTAATATGTTAAGCGCACTGAAGCTTTTTAACATCAAAGATACACTTGGGTAGACTTATTAAACTGTGGAAAAGGTGGAGCTACATAGTAAGAAAGTAAAACCTATAATTCAATTGGTTGCTATGAACAACATCTCCACTTTTCCATTCACAAAGTTCCCTAAATGTAGGCCTCAGTGTCTATGGCGCAGCACAACTTAAATCTTATACTCATAAATGTACATATGTATTAAAAACTTCAAAATAAATAATGTGTGAGAAAGGGAGGCAACCATAAACATAGGTTTATAATAGTTAACTCTGACGTCCTCATGGGGATGACCAAGTTACCACTTGTGTGGTAGTTAGTCCTCATCTAGAATGAGCTATAATGCCACACAGTGGGATATGAGAAACGGGGAAGGGAGGAGTGGGGATTGGTATGATATATAAAATAGGTTGCCCTTTGCAGAGAAGGGCACCCAGCTATAGCAAACCCGGGACCTATTTAAACAGCATCTACAATAGAAGCAGCTGATTAGTTAGCTTAAGTGGTTTATAAGGAAGGTTCAGTGATAAGCTCTTATAAAAATAAACTGTAGCTGACAGCCATTGCTACTACTTTAGATACTAGGTGGTCTACTCTCTTGTCTTACATAGAAACATTACATTTTGAATGTTACAGCAGATATTAACCACTTTGCCCATTTACTCTGCCCATTTTTTTAAACCATAATGACCCAAGCGCCTATTTGACCCTTAATATAAATATATCCTTATATTTATTGTTCAACTGCTTTACCCTCTCTTACCTCTGATGCTAGGCTATTCCTCTTATCAACTACTCTTTCAACAAAGTCCTTTTTTTGCATGTTTCCTCTAATTCAGCCACCTTTCAGTTTATTTGCATGTCCTTGTGTTCTAATTCATATGTTTTTAGAAAATGTTACACTCCCGTTCCCAGTTTTGTTAAATGGAAATGTAGGATTGTGGACGGAAAGTGCCTAAGTCTGGATCTGGAAATATTTCTTTTGTGATGACTGAACAAAAATAATTGTTAAGATGATCTCCCATCAACCAGACTCCCATTTTCTATCTTAGTCCAATTTCTATTTAACATCTAAATGTTTTCTTAAATGTATTCTGCTTTTTTAAATACACCTCCTTATTATCATTTTTCTTTTTATAGTTCCTAAAAACTGCCTTTTTCTCTTTTTTCCCAAAAGTTTCTGATACACAGATTTGTTACTGTTAACAATGTGTTTGGTTTCGGTCCTCAGAAGGGTCAGCTCACGTAAGGCATAGTTGGAGGGGGGGAGTTTTTTTAACGAAACTTTTTTTTGTAAATTCTTTATTTAATTGAATATATCAAGGTGAAACGTACAGCAGAGGTCAGTAGGTCTACAGAAATACATTCCAGAAAAAAACAAAACATACAACAAATCAGGAAAGACCAAATCAGTCTCTATACAGAATGATACTAATAACTATATGCTGCTAATAATTAAAAGCTGCTAAAAAAAATAGACTACTAACAACATATTATTTATGTAACAATATGCTACTTACAACAAGCTTCTATAATTTGACCGATACTAAGTCAGGTTATGTATGTATAGGGCATCAAAGGGTTAAGAATATATATTTCTGGCTTTCTAAATGCCGATTATTGCCGTCAAAAGATCAGGTTGGGTATATATAAGGGTTGACTATGAAAAGGCAAAAGAAAGTTCAGAGTAGGAATCTATAATGATATGTATCTTAGACATTTATTTTATTTGTCAACTCATGTTATTTATCTGTTGCAGTTTTAAAACTTTGGATGATATGGAAAAAACTTTTATGAACTTTGATAAAAATGAACAAAGATGCTGATATTTTAGGTTGAATGAATATGTTTTTAAACAAATTTATATATGTATTTGAATTAGAATTAACGACCAGCAATACATATGGATGATTTATTATTTATTTATTTATTAACAGGTTTTTATATAGCGCCATCAGATTACGTAGCGCTTTACAATTTAACAAGCAATAAGACATGACTGGGTGGTAACAGACAGAATGGGTGGGGAAGAGGGCCCTGCTCGCAAGCTTACATTCTATAGGATATTGGGGACTGATACATAGGGGTAAGTGCTATCATTATACAATGGATGGACCAACCAGGTTGTATCGTAAAGTGCTCAGTGCTCTGTGTGATCCAGTCACACAACAGTGTTAGTAGCAGAAATTGTTGGTGAATAATTATAAGCAGTGTAGAACATGTTAAGTAGGTTGAGGAATATGGTAAGCTTGTCTGAATAGATGAGTTTTAAGGGAGCGCTTAAAAGATTGGAGAGTGGAGGATAACCTTAACGTGATGATGAGGAATAACCCTTAATGGACAGAGAAAGGGTTAAGCAGTTAGGGTATTTAACACAGACTCTCCCACAATCCGGATAATCTTTGAGAAAGGGCTGATATCTCGGACTGAAACGCGTCAGACGGAAGTGTGGGGAAGCCGTGTTACCTGGAGCCGCCATCAGTACACCAGCTCCGAGATTATCCACCACAGAGGAGGGGACAACCCGGGATCACCTCCAGGTGGACATCTGAAGGAATATATTGTATGGCGTTTTAACTTCTTACTCTCGGTACGGGCAATTGATCGCTACATGGATAATTGATTTTAAAGCTGTCACATTGTTTTTATCTGGTACGAGTGTAGAAAAAACATTGTGGATAAGCATTGTTTATATAAGAAGTCGTTTTATTAAAGAATATTTTGTTTATTTATGCATTTATTTGCATTAATGTGGAATATTGTTTAAAAGGATAATGCATTAGTGCTTTTCTCCTTTTCTTCTCTTTTCTCATCTCCTCCCCTTGTTCATATGCACGTGGATTGGAAAGAAGGTGAAGTTGAATTATACACCTGTGGAGAAAAAACTGAGGAGACCTTGATTTTTGCCGTGTGGTAATATTGATAAAAAGAAGTCAGCGCTGTTTGTTTTTCCTAATTATTGTGTATTTTGGTGGTTGATTTATTATACAAGGATTTTCAGACTGCGGCTGTTTATTGCGCAGGTAGAATTTTTTATTATTTTTTATTATTATTTGTTATATACAGAATGACTAATCTTTTATACAGTAACCTTGTTTACGCATTTTAATTGTGATCCCGCCCTCTGTATTTTTACTAAACCAGTTATACACAAGACCCGTCAGTCTGCTATGTAAACTCTGCACATTACTCAGAACAGAGTGCACGTGACACTTTTCCAAAATCCGGTCAGAGAAAAACAAACCGTTCCTTGCACTCCGGATGCGGTCCTAAGATATAAATGAGTATCTAGAGTATTCTAGATATCAGAATATATGCAGATGATGAACTTGCTTAATATGGTTGCTGCTTATCATTGAATTTATGCCTTAGTAGTGGTTGTGTATTCATATATTCCTGACAGCAAAACCATTAAAAACTCTTCTTCTAAAAAACTTAAATCTCCCTTCATATCTGGTTAAATGTGATGGGATTTCATTACTCCTGCCAAACATCTCATTTATTAGATGTCTTTCAGCAGCTTCCAACACATTACCTAAATAAATACAGTCCTGCCTCCATAATCCTTTGTTTTCTGTATGTTCAATTTCATATGTAATTGAATCCAATAAAGCCATATCACTTTAATTTATTCATACACTATCATTTCTGTCCAAAGCTTAAGTAACACTGCTATTTCCAATGACCTATTATACATGTATATATATAGCCATTCTGAATGCTAATTTATATTTCAATTTGATCTTTGACCAATGCCTTATTAAGAAATGTGTGACAGCTTGCATTTTTCATTAAGTATTGGATAGAAAAAAATAAAACGGAAAGATTAATATGGAAGAAATTTACTGACATCCATGAAATAATATTTGCGGCATATAAACTAGAAGGAGCATTTTGGTACACCAACCGTCTAGCAGCATTTTAATTGAAAGTGGGTTCCGCTCTAGATGGGAGCACCTGATTTTTCTTGATTTTCTAGAACTGTTGAACACCAGGGAGCAAGCAAAGAAGTGAGCTGTAAGCAGATGACAATGTTCAGAATCATTTTCGAAAAATCATTCAAGCTTCCTAAATAATGGGAATCGGATTTGTTTGCAGAAATGCAGAGCACATACATTTTGGTACAGCTGAGGCTCATTGTAATTATGTGATTTCATTCTGGTATCTTTTTTAAGGCTGCGACTGGAATTAATTTGTCTTTGTTTCTATTCTTTTTTGGGCATTTTTTTTCTTTTAAAGACCTGTTCAATTTCTTTTTCTCAGTGTAGCATCAAAAAAGGAACAGGCTTCTTATTATGTAGTAACATTCTGGGACAGAGTAAATTATCCAGGTGTTCATTTGAGCAGCGCCAGCCTGAAGGATTTCAGGATATGTATATTTTGTATGCATGAGGCTACTTTGAGCGGAATGCATATTACATATATGAGTTTTCACTTGCTACATTAAAATATGTCATGTTTATGTTTTTTTGGTTTTCAGAAGGAAAGAATTATTTCTGAAATCTGAGCATAGTATGACAGAAAAATAGAACATAACAGATTACACATAAAACAGTTTATAGTTAGCAAACTCTATTGTTACAAAATTGATAAAATCCTGGAGTACATCAATTATAATCTAACAAATAATATCTGTCAAAATGATCACACTATGCTTCTTCTCTCCTCAGGCACATAGGGTTAGTTCAAAACCTAACCTTAATTTAGGGTTAGGGCTAAGATTATGGTTAGAGTTAAGGTTAGGGAGAGAGCTAGTGTTAGGGTTAGTGCTAGAGTTAGAGCTAAGGTTAGGATTAGCTTTGTCTGTGCTTAGGCACTTCACTCAGTTCCCCTGCTGCCTCAGTGCTATCAGGGGTGCAATACCCAAGGGGAAAATACCTAAGGGTGGGACAGAGCATAGACATAATAGTGTTATTTGACTTAACTTTTACTGTTTTCTTCTGTCATGCAGTCTGTCTGCTTATCTGGTTTTTATTTATTTTACTGCGGTGTCCAATGAGAAAAAAAGAGATGATGCCAAAGCCCGCCGTCCTGGTGCATTCCCAGCAGTATTCAATCTGGGACATAGAAATTTGCGTATTTTAAATGATTGGAAGTCTTCAGTATGACCTGTCCAGAGTTGCTACTGTCAGAAATTTGAACAGGTAGCAGACCTTTTCAACAACAGATTTGTGTATCTGCTCTGTTAAAAACTCTGAATGTGGTCCTCCTTATATGTCTTATCTAATCACCCCTTCCCAAACAATTGTATATTTAATAGGAAGTTAATATGAAAGTTTTATTTCTCCTTTTCACTATCTCTACAGTTTCTTGTGAGTTCCACATCTCTTCACTGGTTCTTTTGTAAATCCAGTAAAATCCAGTCCAGTTGTCAGATTTTGGAGCTGAGTATTGTGTGCATATATAGATTATATTCTTTTCCTTATATACATGATTATATTGAAATTGAAAAATGATCTGTGTCTATAAGTGACATTATCCCCTGGGATCATGTAAGCATAAAAAAACCACTTTCCTACCAGTTTGTCCCCTTAGCGGGACAAACTGGTTGGAGAGAGGGACAGCGGCACAGTCCCCCAAAAGTGGGAATGTCTGGCTAAAATCGGGACAGTTGGGGGTATAATTTAAATGATTAAAACTCTCCTTTGCTGATTTAAATATTGTGGGGCTCCCTGTTCCATAGCGGAGTGCAGACATATGTGGATGTTGTGTGATGAATGGCCAGCAGTGTGTTCATCTTTCTGCGGTCACTACTGCGCTGAGCATGCACATTGTGCATTTTCACTGTGTATCCCCATGTAAAACAGATCTCTTTCCCTTATCTCCTAATTAATTTAGAGCAGCTTGTTTTAAATAGGAAATCAGTGACGTAGTAATTTATTCTGGGGAACAGATGATATTTGGGGGTCGGAATTCTGAATTTCTTGCAAATGACTAACCTTATCTTTCATTCTGCCATAATCAATCTGCTGTGAATATTTATAGTTTATAACCTTAAATAATTTGGCATAATCAGTA
Organism: Platyplectrum ornatum; assembly: GCA_016617825.1. NCBI lineage: Eukaryota > Metazoa > Chordata > Amphibia > Anura > Limnodynastidae > Platyplectrum > Platyplectrum ornatum. Next base: position 21,318 of record JABWIB010000834.1, on the reverse strand, counting down.
AATATAGTTTATCCCCAACAGCCATGTAACTGCTATTAATAAACCAATTAAAAAGCACTGGACCAAGTAATGAACTGTGAGTTAGATACTTTTATATTTCCTATATTTCCAGCAGAGTTTAAAAATAGAAAGAAAGAAGGAAATTTACACCTGGCAAAACCATGTTGAAATTCAGATGATATTAATGTCACTCTTTGCATGCAGGCAGACTCCTTTACTTTAGCTTACTGCAAATAGATACTGACCAGAGTTACTGTAACACTGTCATTTCTCTTTTATACCCCTTAACTCTAAATATGTTAAAACAGATGGAATTTACCTCATCTGCAATTTTTAGTTTTGCCTCTCACTTTCAAACAATAGATCCAATCCATTTATGCAAACAAGCAAAAGAGAAGGACCATGCGCTGAACACTCGCTTTGTATAGCGACAATTACCACCCGTTAGGAATAAAGGGGTGCTAGCTATGGTACAAATAACTAGATTGAAAAAAATTAACCACCGAACAGACATAGAGGTTGCCTGTGATGTATACTGAAGACCATATACCTCTGCACACCCTAATAATGTGATAAAATGTTACTTTTAATAAGCAATTATTAAAATACCCAAAAAAAAAAAAATAATATATATATATATATATATATATATATATATATATATATACAAAATTTAAATGTGAAGTTTCAATAACATCCATAATTTTTATCAAAAATATTAAGTAAAATACTCCACAGGGACCAGGCAAATAAATATTAGCATTAGCACGAGCTTTGAAAAAGTTGTTGCACCTATATGAAACGCGCGTAGGCTTGGCTTGGCTATGGTGTCCACAGGGACCTACTCCATGACTGACGTTAAGTATTTGTCTCATATTTTACAATAGCTTCATGTGGTTATTTTAGCTTGCAGTGTGTAATTCCGGTGCTGCCACTGCGCTTTGCTCTCCTGTAGATTAGCACACTCTGCTCCGGAATAAGACTCTGTATAGCAGAGTAAGTGAGGGCTCCCAGAAAGAGTGAAGTGTACCCCGTGAGGGGTCTTTTCTTATTTTGTTTTGTTTGATTTACTATTTTTTATTTTTTTAGATTAGGGTCAGTTCATTTACCTCAATACACAGTAAAGACATATTGGCTTAAATTCACTAAGCAGGGATTTTGCTGGGGAATTGAAAAGTGGGGATGTTGCCCATAGCAACCAATCAGATTCGAGCTCACATTCTCCAGTGTGTAAAATGAAACTGAGAGCTC
>JABWIB010000834.1:0-10626 GCA_016617825.1 Platyplectrum ornatum | reverse complement strand
TCTTTAGATTGGAACAATTTATCTTATAGTGTATGGCCAGCTTTAGTTATATAAATCTTAAGCTGGCCATAAACTATTAGATAATTTGTTCCAATCAAAAGATTTTTTCAAGAGTGGGTAAAACCATGATGAATTGCAGGGGTGGTAAAGTGAATGTTAGTGTTTACATGCAGGAAGAATACTTTATCTTATAGTGTATGGCCAGCTTTAGAAATCAAAGAACCATAAAACAGGCAAAATTAAATGACAGATTAATTTATTTTTGTATAAAGTGATTGCCATTTATTTGATCCGAAGATACAATGTAGCAATAAATTGCTCCTGTCACTACTTCTATTCGCTTGAATTTATCTGTAGATAGTTGGCAATAGGAAAATTTATTACAACAAGCTAAGCACATCTATTTAATTGTTTAGCAACAATGTTTTGCAGATCACTGAACTTTTAGGTTACTGTATTCTGTCATTTGAATTATCATCAAAAATGAATGAGACACATTCTGTCATTCCTTAAGCAAAACCAACTATAAGCTAACAGTAATTAAAAATAAACTTATGCATCACATGTATCCAAAATGTCATGAAAAAAATAATGTGTAATACGATGTTAACACAATTAGTACCCATTCCTAATTAGATTTGAAAACATTTTGAAAATGCACGTCACCAAATGACCTCATATACATGGCAAGTGTTCTTATTGTGACATTCCATGTTGCTTGGTGTTTTGGTTGTTGTCTAGCACCATGCCCCTCCTCTGTAACTAACCAGCAGTCTTTTCCCTTTCAGTTATAGTGTTCAAGAACCAGCAATAGGAATTCTAAGCACTGGTAAAGCAAATTCTAGGATGCCCACTCATACCCAATCAGGATGGGTGCGTTCTCCTATTTCTCTGATGTGGCAACATGTACACTGTGCATGGACTGTGCATAGACAGCCAGCCTTGACTGAAAATGAATGAATAAAAAGAAATGTTTCATTTGTGGACAGTTGCAGGAATGTAACCCCCTTTTGGTGGCCCTGATAGTGTTAGGTCTCCTGCTTGATCCCACTTCTTTTTCTGCTATTCATAAGTGTTCCTGTTTGATTCCTATTTGTTCTTCTTGTGTTTCCTTTCCATTCTGCTCCCTATTCTGTCCTTTCTGCCTTGATTTTAACTGTGCCTTCTACCCTTTTAAAGTTTCTGAATTAGTGACTTTCCCCTGTATAGTCCAAAAATTCTTGTTAGTGTCTGTTTGCCTATTCCTTCTGGTTTACTGGTCATCTTAACAATTTAGCTATGTTTGCTGTATCGCCTTGCACTACTGTTGCACCATTTTTACGCTGTAACCTGACCTATTAGTATAATAATCCTCTTCTTGTTCTTGGAGGACCTACATATCCTCATTTCTTAGTTGCCTTGTGGTGTTCAAGGTTGCATTCCGTCCACAGGTAAAATTGTATTGCACCATTTGCCAGGCACCAAATTTATGAACACTGCGTGTGTAAATGGACATGATATGAAAGTCTGGATTCTGTCCAATGCTGTTTTAGCTGGCTAGTGTTCCATGGAATGCTGGACCGATAGTTATGAGATTTCGGTTTCTATTGTCCACATGTACCAAGAAGCAACAGTATAAGGTGAAACTATGCAGATTGTTGTTTTGGTTAATTTGTATCTGGTGTTTTGTTTTATCATTTTCATTTTTGCTCCCAGCTCACATTCTCCATTACTTGTGTTTATGAAATTAAATAATAAACACGTAACTCTATTTACTGTCTGGTTCTTAGTGCTTTGCTTTCCTGGGGTTGCTTTCCAGGGATTGTGGCCGGCTGGGTGCCTGCATTAGTGAAGACTAGGGCTCAGTGAGAAACCATACCCTGGGATCAGTTCTTAACATTATAGAGTACTCAAATACACAAAAATGTATTTCAAAACAATAAGTATTGATGAAGTGGATGAGTGGAAAGCTACTTTTAATACACAATAAGATTCCTATGGGTACCTGATGATATTTAGGCTCTGCAATTCCCCAGCTATAGCTTTAAGATTTAATTAATGACGCCATTTGAGACTTCTTGGTAAAACTTATTGTCCAGGACAACATTCTTATTCACACATCTTCTTAGGAAATTCAACAAATGTCAACCATCAACTAACTCTCTTTTATTGAAGATGGTTTTTCTATGGAATAGGAAATATGCATCATACAGTGTAAATGTATATCTGGACACATCTGTTTAAAAATCCTCATTTAGTAAACAAATCAGATCAACCCCCGACAAGCGTATTGGGCTCTATTGTTCACTGAATTCAGGTTTGTCATAGCCTATTATCTAGGATTTGTGAACAAAAGAGTAAACACTATTGAGATAATTTCTCTTGTAGCATGCGTAGGACAAGCTACAGCTTAAAACCTCCCAAATCAAATCTTCCAACATATAACTAGACCTCTGGGAATTAGTGGTGGTGGAATTTGTTGGGGCGTGTTCGGTGCACCCAAAACAAATTTCCTTCATCTTTATCTATCCACCCCCTCATCTTTACTACAATACAGATAACGTTGTTTTACATTCATAACTATTTCTTTTACAGTTCTATAATTACTTCCAACATTTAACCTGTTCAAATTTTTAGAAACTATACTATTTTCTATTAGCAGTATCCAGAGAATTAGATAATGTTTTCTTTTGTACAATTACTTTATAGATTAACTATACAATACTTATCTTTAAATGTTATCTGGTGCTTGTCAGCTTATCCAAACCGGATAAGGCCCATTAAAAATGCTTTCCAAGTAGAAATTGTCTAATTTAATTACCAAAGAGTAGAGACTTTTTTGTTCAATCAATAAGAGCTGGACTGATAAGCATGGCAAACTGTGACAGGAATCTCAGCTATAGACAATCAGAAGTTGTCACCTGTCACCAGTCTAGTAAACTAGGTTGCTGTTCCTAGAATTAATGTTGTAAATATGTATATATGTACATTGCTACATCTATTGCTAATATGATAAAATGTATGCCATATTTTGGTAATGCTGTTCAAAAATTAAGGGCTCCATCATGGATGGCTATGTGCATAAAATAATCAGTATCAAACTACTGGGGCATTGCTTACAGTGCCTCCTTCTCCTATAAAACTTTAAGAAGCTACTTTAGATTTTATGGCAGCTGATTTGCAGTTTAAATTGTCTGCAACTTATCTAGAGACCTGACAGTAGCAGCCGTGGATAATTATTACTATGTGTAGTAATTACACATAGAAGTAATTACTTGTCTTAAAGGTCTTGGACCTGATTCAGAGTTTTGTGCGGCCAATACATTCTGTGGATCCAGGACTTGGTGAAAGCCCAGGACAGTCACGAAGGGTGCATACCTTGCTAAACCACATATTTAAATGAGAGAAACACCCCTTCTCTCATTTAAATATACTGTATGTCACACAGATATGCAAGCACATGGATGGACACCCGTGCTCTTATAAGTCCGCTTTTTAAGCAGATCGGCTACTTCAGGCGGATACACCAATCAATTAAACCACAAGTCTAAAAGTTTACAAGTCTATATATTTATTTTTATAAACAACAGAAAGATATTTGATTTAATTGAAATCTGGCCCATTTGCAGTTAACAAAATATTGTAAGTCAATTTATAGTTAATAGAAAGGTAGTTCCATTCTTAACATCAGAGGTAGCTGTAATTACTCGTATCCATATTAAACAGTTGATACTATATTGATTGTGGTAATCTAAATACCAGAAGAAGGCCAGATTTACGATAAAGTTGTGTAGGATTGTAGGTGTAGAATTTGGATATTTCCTGAAGGGCTATGCCCGATTTCGAATAATAGTCTCTGGTTAAAATTGTCAGGAAAATAGTATGATTTCCATTTAAATTACATTTTATGACTTTTAAAACAGCAAAACTTTGCTTGTGATTTAATTGCTCAGAAACAGGATCTCAAAATTGTAAATGGGCTGTATGTGAGTCAGGACTACACAGTATATATATATATATAACACTGAAGATTTAGTTACTAAACACTGTAAAGCTTATTAAAACCCCTATTGAAAGATTAGTTAATGCCCAAACAATGTACAAGCAAGAACATACGTTTCTGTTCCTTAATTTCCTTCAATCATTGCAAATATTCTAAATGACTGTATGTATGTCAGATTACCTTGTAGTTAGATTAAGTCTCTCTTTAAATGAGTTTTCAAAATAGACTTTTCTTTGTAAACTTTTATTCAAGCTCAGTTTACATAATATACATGACATAGTTTAACAGATGGAGTTTTATATGCAATAATTGTTCATCTTACAGATGCTGATCAACAATAAACAAGCAAGAAAAATGAAATTTTGCTGAAATTTGGTTTACCTCCCCCATTTATAGTATTTAGAAAAACTGTATAATTTATTGTTTACCAGTATCTGCGCTGTTTGGATGCGGAACAGCTGTTTACTGCATTTGCAGAAATGCAAAATGACTGACTTAAGCGTTTTTCCTTTTCATCTATATAACAAAATATAATACAAACGCACACACATATACACACAAATACTGTTTGTAAAAGATTAGTGCAATATATTCCTTGTTTCATTAGTAGTTTCACTACTAGTGCTGTAGTACACATTCATTTATAGCATTATTTTGCATTAATGATTTAGTATTTTTTTTACAATGTAAATTTTTTTTTAGAATAATAATTATAATAGATGTTCCGTTTAGAAGTTGTTAATCCAAAAACACATTACCCTTATAATCAAAATGGTTTATTAACATAATCTAAATATTCTCAATTTGGAAGACATACATTTATCCGTAATTTTTTTTCTTTGCTATAAAGATAAATACATACATTGAACCAGATTCAGACTTTAGGCACTATTGACTTAAGCTTGCCATACACTATAAGCTAAATTTTTCCAATCAAAAGATTTTTCAAGAGTGGGCTAAGTCTAATAAGTCTAATAACAGTGTAACAGTAACGCTGGTCAGTATCTGTGTGCAAAATGAAAAAGTAAAGTATTCTCTCTGCATGCAAACACTAACATTCATTTTACCTCCCCTGCAATTCATCATGGTTTTACCCACTCTTGAAAAATCTTTCGATTTGAACAATTTATCTTACTGTGTGTACCTAGGTTAAGTTCTGAGTAAGTCAATAGTGCCTAAAGTCTGAATCTGGTCCATTGATTGCAACTCGATTAATATATATTCACAGACATTTTCTCAGTAAGTCCAAAATATTGTTTTCCACTTTATCCACCACAGATTATTAATCAATGGAATTGTTTGTTTGAAATTAGCGCCGTTCCACATTTATGTTTAAGATTATTATTATGATTGTTAGTAGTAGTAGTAGTAGTAGTAGTAATAGTAATAGTATTAGTAGGAATAGCACCAGCAGTTTTTTGCAGTTTTTTTGCAGGTAAGCCATTGTGGGTACCATTATAAGAGTACTAATCTATACTAGATAATCTGACTTTAGTTATCTGATTGACAGCTAGGGTGTAAGTCCTAGTAATAATGTCACATTCTGTGGACTGCAGTATAAACATTTTGACCTAAATCAGTCACCAAATATAAAAATGACAATTAATTTTTTCCAGTTAACCCCCTACTTTAATCTATGATCCCAATTTTCCCCATCCTTTCTTTGCAGCATCCCATCATGTGCTGTTCTCTCCCCATGTCTTCTGTTCTCTTCAGCTCATCAAATAGTTCTCCTAATCTCTTTCACACATTCACCTCTTGAATTCCTGATTACTTCTGATTTTCTTCACACCTTTTCCCCTTTTTGAACCTTCCTGCCTGCACATGTTTCTCCTGTGCATTTGTCTTCACACCTACTCTCTCTCTTTGCACCTTTTCCATCTTTGGGTATATTTACTAAACAATGAGATTGCAGTGAGATTGAAAAGTGGGGATGTTGCCCATAGCAACCAATCAGATTCGAGCTCACAATCTCCAGTGTGTAAAATGAAATTGAGAGCTTTAATCTGATTGGTGTAAATATACCCCTCTGTCTTTCCTTGAAACTCCTTTTGTCTAATTATTTTGTTAAGTTGTCCATTCCATGCTGGGGCTCAAAAACACACAGAGAGTACACTGTGTGCTTATGAACTGATCAGCCCCTGCACAGGCTCTCCATGATGCTCGTCCTCTTCCTTCCAGTCACCTGTCAGATATGCCTGCTCATAATCATAGGCAGAGTGCCGAATCTATGTTAGCTGGGAAATACAGTCAGCCAGTCAAATAAGAGCTACTGATCTGACTACTTGACAGGCCTTTTTGTCTTAAATTCAATATCCCTCTTGCACCCCATGATGAGCAACCTAGTTTCCCCACAATCATTTCATTTAGTCTCTTTTCATCTAATCTTAATGCTACCAAAGCACCTTTATTGTACTCATATTATAGACGCGTGATCAAATTGAGCTTTTACTTTTTCTTCCTATCATATGGTATTACTTACCAGCTGTAAGATGTTTCACTGGCATATGCTTATAGTATTTAGCTTTTCTATCAAACTTGACAACATGGATGTGATACTGTCTGATTTATGTGTATTGCAATATGTTAAAAGTTCAATAAAAAAAAGTATAGAAACCCCCCAAAACGTAAATAAATACTTTAAGTTACTGTTAAAAAAGAGAAAAAAGAAAAATCAACGTTCAAAATACAAATGAAAACACTGTCTATGTCAAATTGCTGTTTTATTATGAAAGGCACACTCCCAAGTTGAATGTGCTTCTACATCTTCAATGCAGTTATCTGTATTCAAAGCCATCTTCTCCGACACAAACAGCAGGCCATTTATTTACCATTGCTAGGACATAAGAAGTGATATTTAATAATCAAAGGCATGATTATACATGAATCGTTGTTATTACTAGACCTAGTGCTTTATAACATGGTTTTGGTTTTTGCACTCTGCTCTTTAAATGTTTTATTTAATCCCAAAGCAAATTAAGGATTTATTATTATTTTCAATTGTTGGTTCTATTGCCCCAGAAAAAAACCTGAAAGCAGAAGAAAGATTATTTTGAAATGATATTTGCTTCCGTGCACCAAAATAACATACTTTATTGGGTGATTGATTATATGGTTCACTTAGGATCGATCGGAAAGGTCTTGAAAACATATGACCAAATTATCAACTAATGATACTACGCTTGGAGACCTTTAGACTATTAACCATAACCATATTGACAGTAATTAACCATTATTTTTCTTTAAGAGGATTTATAGGATCGAGTTTTGAGGAATTGGGTCCCTAATATTTCTTGTACAAACAGTTCTCCTTTCCAGTATAACTTTTATTCAAAATGTAATGATGCAGAGAAATTAATTTAAAAATCACCTTTGCAGATGCATCATATTGGACCTATAGGAAATAATAACGTAGTTGACTTCTTTGTGAACCATTAATTGTTTGTTCTCTGTTAAAACATTTTGACACTTTTGCATTATCCCTGTATATTGCTGAAACCTTTATTTTATTTTGTTTTACTGTTTTTGAAATGTACAATACAGTCAGTCAATAGGCAATGTTGTTGACTGCTGTCAACAGCAAACAAAGTTGTGTAACTCATTAAATAAAAAATTGGTACCCTGATGTCACTTTTCACATTTAGTCATCATTTTCTAACTTATGTGTGACCCACTCTTCACATCACTTTAACTGTCATTTTCATTCAAAGGAGTGTAATATCCATGTGTGAACTAGCTATATAGTGATGCATTCAAAACACTACATTTACAGCACACACAATGTACGTGAGAGATTAGTACTGCTGCAGAAAATAGACCAAAATACTACATGGATTTTCAAACAATGAACATTAATTATATTTCACATAACCTATAGAATGAACTGGTTTACTCTGACATTTTTATTATGAATTAGGTTAATTCATTTTCACAGGTAATTATGTTATCTCTAATCCAGTTTTAAGACATTCTTCTGAAAGATTAATTATTTTATGTGCATCTTCATATATTATATATCTAAAAGCATAAATGAACCCCAAAAAGAAGGTGTCTATTTAGTCCAGTTTTTCATGTTAAAGAGAATATGTCACTGCGTATGAAAAAATTATAGATACTATATATAAGCGGTCGTTAAATTGCTAATACAATAAAAAAATAATAAAGAGGAGAATCCATCTCTTTATCAAATCTCCATTTAGCACAAAGATTATGAATAAAACTTAACTTGTAATTACATTGTACATCTAATCAAGTGCATTTCAATTACTATTGGATAAAAAACATTATCACCACATAATAGATAGGCAGGGACAAGAGTACCCTGTAGCATTTGTGAGAATGACCTCAATTCTCTCCCTAGTGCTACTGTGGGGCAAAATTCTACTCTAGTCCCTGCCTCAACATAACACAGGGTTACCGCCCTGATAAGAGCGACCCCATCCGAATACCGCTCTCCCTGCTCTGGGCCAGTCTCTCTTACCCTGTTATGTTAATTATGATTATTCCAGTTTTTCATCTTAGCCACTGTTACAATAACTAACAACAGTGGGATGGTGTTCTTAAAATCAATTACCAAAAGTTAACCTAGCAGAGCCAATAGGTATTTGGGTAGATGAAAGGACAACATTATTTCAACAAACACAATAAAAAAAATATATTTTAATAATAAATTGTACATCTTTTTGAGTATAACCAAGCGATCCTCCTTTCGATTTATTTCTATACAGCATAAAAACCCCTCTTACTATTCTGCTGCTTTCATCACTCTATAGCCAGGTTCAGAACCTTTACTACTAATGCACTTGCACAATCACTAATCATTCCTTAACTACTGTAACTGCCTCCTGTCCAATCTATGTCAAACACTACATTGTCTCCACCACTGCTATAGAATTCACCTCCAGTTCATCACAATCCCTTTCTCTGTTGCTGTCTTAGCTCAGTCATTGAACAATATCTCTCCCTTCAACTCATAACCACATTTCACATCCAAAACTTATATTTTGCGGCCCCTCAAGCCACTAGGCTACCCCCTAGCCTGCGGGGTAAAAACAAGCATACCCATCCTTCACCCAACCTTTCCACTACTTTTCCGTCGACAATCCTGATCTATCCCCAGTCATCATCTTCACCCTATCCCTTTTTTTGACATCACTCTCTCCCCTTTTTTCCCCACTTTGTGTTTTTTTTGAGCTGTTAACTTGATCACTTACTAGCAGATATTGGAGTAAGTACATTCTTAATATTTATTTTAGCAGATAAAATAGCCTTTACCCATGCATAACATTGAGTTTTCTTTTTTCATCATTAAAAATAAATAAATATAAATGTTTTGAACTATAAAAACTATAGACTATTTATTGACTATAATCTGATTTTTTTCAAACTGGTGACAAGAAAGTTCCAGGTATTTACATCCAGCTGGGTGATAATTTAACATGGCAATAAGGAGAGAGACGGACACATGACTGTTTCAACATCAGAGGATTGGAATGCATTCTATTTAGCAAGGAAGTCAAACAATCCAGTGGCAATAGATTGCTTTTCACTTCAAGATCTGCTAAATAAATAAAAAACTAATTAACAGTGCAGTATGACAGATGTAGTTGGTTTGAATTTCATTAGAGCCAAACTAGGAACTAAAGACTCCTGAAACAATTTAGAAATATAGAATCTTTGATATTTTTTTTTGCTATATTCCTCTTAAGCTCAAGAAGGAAACATTGTGCCTCAACACTTATTCTCTAAATTATTTGCATGGTTTTACTTCTCATCCAAAGACTTTGTTTCTCTGAAATGGTAGCTTAAAAGCACACAAAACCGAGCCCTTGAAATAATTCCAATATAAAGAATTCCTTTCATTTTTTCTGTTGTGCTTTCTATTTTCTTTCTCAGCTGACGGCTTAAGCAGCTCTAGTGACTGTTACAAATTTCTTAGAATTAAACTGATTCTCTTTCTTTGTTAGGATCTATTGAAATATGTTTTTATACATTTCTTTCTATCAAATAATTTGAAAAATTATAGCAACACCAATGGATAATGTATTTTAAAAAGTTGTGAATTTCTTACTTTTCAGTTGTACACAGATACAGTCGATACAGATTAGTCATATGAGTTCATAGAGATTAGGTTATTGTTCTGGCTTTGAGATTTACCAATTAAACATGCACATGATCATGCTTTTATTTTTGGTGCAATGTGTGCAAATTGTTAATTAAGTTAAATTCAAGTAAGTTTGAGAGGTTTAAAAAACAAGCAGATAAGGACTCAGAAAGAAGGGGATCACCATGGAAACATTTTCCGAACTGCAACATGGTTTAATGAGCCTGGGTGCTGATCTTAGAGAAAGGACTTTGGGTGTAGAAACATGTGAAGCAAGCTGTACAAAGGCCTCCTAGGACTCATTATAGTCTTCATCAGTCTTCATCAGGTAGGCACATACTGGAAGTGGTCCCTCCAGAAAAGTAAGAAATGGATTGAATTCTGCATTGATTATGCTTTGCCCCTATTTACAAAGCTTCCATCAGTTCCATTGAAGAGATTACCTACAAAGGAGACACAGTTGTGACTAGGGATAAAGAATAGGCATCCCACCTTTTCCTTTTTTGGGGTGATCATTTGAGCTGGATGTGGCCCCAAAGGA
>JABWIB010000833.1:70924-91545 GCA_016617825.1 Platyplectrum ornatum | reverse complement strand
GTTCTCGTGCAGACCAGTGCGGCTGTGCACGANAGGGGTTTGTGCGGAAAAGGTGGGATAGCAGCGNTTATGCTACTATACCCCTGTCATAAGTGGCTAATGCGGATCAGCTAGGTAGGTTCAACTGAGNTGGATACGCAAAAGCACATCTGTCGCACACATGCACTTTGTAAATGACTTCCGCACTCTGCGTGAGTCCTGGGTTCAGTCCTAAATGCCTAAAAATGTTCTNTTGTGCTATTCCAGGATTCCACATTTTATCTTAACATGATACTGTATTCTGAAATCCACTGTTCAGCCCATCCTGCCCTCTCTGCCTTGTGACCTTGCTGAGAACCTTGGGATCAATATCACCGAAATAAGAAAACATAACAATTCTAGTTCTAAAAAGTTTAATGAACTTCTCTCTACTGCCACTGTTAGAATGACTGATGACCTTAAAGCTGGAATTCCCCGCACCCCACAGCAGATGTTATGACTAGCAAGAGAGAATGCTCAGGTTAGCTCTGTGAAACAAAGAAATATCCTGACATTCTACACAGTAGTCAATACTGCACTTACTGGTATTAAAATAGAATTACTAGACTCCTGTTCGTTACTGACCCACTTATTCTCCTAGATGCCTCNTTTTGGCATTTTGGTCATTGACTTTAAGTATCACAGAATAATAGTATGTGCAAATAATAGATCTATTATGTATATTGTATATTGAGTTTATGTTATTTAACAAGTNGTATAATTAATAAAATGTAAGCAATCAAATGTAATATATTTTTAAAAGAAACATTCCTCATCTGATTTAAGTAGGTTGTTGTAACCTATATTATCAAAAGGCCCATCGTGAAACAAAGGGAAAAGTGGCACAGCACACTGCCATTAACCATTAGATTGCCAATCTATGTGTAAAAATGAAAAATTTGTTGTGATGCATTTATTTATTTATTTATTTATTATTAGCACCACTTTATTTTCTGCTCAGATAATCCTAATCCATACTAATCCAGCTACATGACAATAGCCAGACCATATACATAGATATCATTAGTCTGGACCAGTCACATATACTGAATTGTCAGCATTCCTGCAAAAACCTATAAGAAAGACTATGCTCCTGCCAGGTAACTCTTCAATCTTCAAATCTTCAATCCTTTAATATCTATATCACATTCCAAATACAGCTGACAGTAATGAAATATTTAAAAGATCAGGCAGTACTAGTTGGCATACAATATACAGAGTCCTTGACATGTGACTTTCTATCAGTATCTGTTATAATTTTTGGCGGCTGAACAATATTATATATCTTTTTGATTAGCACCATTTGATTTTCTGCTCACGCAGTCCTAATCTAGAGTNTTCCAGCTACATGACAATAGCCAGAACATATACCTAGATATCAGTAGCCTGGACGACCAGTCAGATATACTAAATACTGTTATTAACAATATAAAATACCCTTTTGCTTCCTATTGGGAAACTACTATGTGTACTTAGATATTGTATATTAATTATTCAACAAAGGATTAGTAAATAAAACATGTAGCAGCATAACAGATTTTAAAATGCCTAAAAGATTAGCAGTTTTGATTTGTATTATTTTGTTTCCCTCTGAGGCCAAATGTTCAATACTGAAAAAATACACTATATACGTGATTAANCATTGGATTCAGGACATGTTATGAAGGGGAAATGTCTTCATTTATGCTTTTAAGCCTGGGGGGCTGACCCAGAGTTACACTTTCTGGTGTAGACCTAAGCAAAACCATGATGCAATGTGGGAGGTGTATATGAATACTAATTTTATTGAATGCAGATAAAAGACCTTGCAGTAATAACTCACAAAATGCATAGCTTTATGTTAAATCAGTAAATTAGAGTTAATTCGCCTGNCCCCTGCATGTCAGTGTTTGGATTTGCCCAGGTCTTGCACCTGTTTTGACCTTTCTCCCAAATGCTGGATCAGCTCCCTGGTGTTTAAGTATATCTCCTTCTCTTACTGTATAGTAACTTATGTTATTGAATGTATTCAGTGCTTGAGGTCCTAAGCTAAATCAAGCAATAAAGAGCCCAGATTTAGGATGGGACATATTTGCCACTGCGGATGTCCCTTTTTCGAAATAGCCAAGAAAGTTTGAGGCTCCATGTGAATTGCTGTAAAGAGAGCAAAGATGATGGTATGCTCATAGCCTGCTCTTATCCTCTCACTCATGCTTTGGTTATGTTGTGTTAATCCAGGGCCTAAATTTACTAAACTGCAGGATTAGAAAAATGGGGATGTTGCCCATAGCAACCAATCAGATTCCAGCTCTCAGTTTAATTTTACATACTGGAGAATGTGATTGGTTGCAATGGTCNACATCCCCACTTTTCCAATACCGTAGTTTAGTAAATTTAAGCCCAGCTGTCCAAATAGTCCAAACTTGAAAAAGTCACAAGGAAAGGTCGCTGCATTCTTTACAAAGGCACTATATGATTTGGAAGCGAAGACCTCTATTGATTAGCAGCGTAAACCTTACTGCTGCCTGAACAATTGTAGCATATACAACTTCATTTAACAGCGGATCTCCATCAGCGTTCAACTGCTTTATACACATGGTCTCCTAGTAAACAGACTTTTCAATCACTGCAGTCTCAGCTGTTAAAACAGTGTACATTTATTTACCATTATTTTCTGCTGGAAGCTGGTTTAACAAAAAGGCATCTAAAGGTGGCCATTCACAGGAAGATTTTTAGCCAAAACCCATGCGTTGCGCATATACAATGTCCTCTCTGTATACGCTGGAGGCACCGGAGCATTGGAAGAAGCAGCTGGGCACCGCTCTGGTGTCCATCAAAGACAGCTGAAATGTAAGTACATGTTTGTTTAATATTTTAATTTCTTTCTTTTTACAGGTACTTCTATATTTTCTTTGGNCATCATGAGAACTATATTGTTTTTTCCCTAGGGAAAATCACCCCATTTGTAGGTGTCAACATTCCTCAAGAACGGTATCTTCTCATGGATGGCCAGCTGAAATATCTACCCTCTTTTATATACTTTGAGACTTCACCTATTGAATAGACTTAAGAGCATCTCTGGTTATTGAAAGCTGATTCATAACAAAGTTTCCCTTTAAACTTACTTTTAAAAGTATCTTTTACTTAAGTGCCTTCTATTGTATGTAAAATGTTAAAATAAAATTACCATATTTTTATACCACTCGCTCATGTATTTTTATTTATATATGCCTTTATTGTTGATTGTTATTGAGATGACTCTAAACNTTATAAAGGGTATACTTTGATGTAGTGTTGGTTTAAGCTCAGCAAATCATTCTTATTTGTGTATTTTAAATTGTAAAGCNCTATGTAATATGATGATTTTCAAACCTCCCTTACAGAATATTAGTTGTCATTTCATAACTAAGGTGGGTTCTGCTTCATTGGACTTCTAAAGCACAAGAAGCTTAAATTTATTTACATCAGAACCTATATTGGTATACTCAGATACTAGTACACAAACGTTCATACTGATCATTTAACAAGGAAGCCTCTATTCTGGCTGCTGGACAGCTCCTTGTACACCGTCTGTGTTAAGGCTCTGTCCAGTTACTTGTTGAAGCTCTAGCTCCTTCCTCAGCCTTCTTACTTTCTTCTAGCCAGATTATTGTGCTTCCTGTTTGTAATTTACTGTTTGGTTGCTGCTGAACGCTATTCCTTATTGACTACTTGTGTATTGTTACCATCTGGTGCCTACCCTGCATTTGTCTCAACCTTTAGAATACAATTCTGCCCTCTGACACCTCTTTTCTAGTCTCTGATCAAAACCATAATTTCAGGTTATATTTACTAGATAGGTTATCTTATTTTTTTTCATTATCTTTGCTTCTGTTGTGGTCTGGGCAATATTCTGCACATGAATNTGAATACTTCTGGACCTAGTTATTTCTGACAAACTTTGTCTTTAGCGTCAGTGGTCAAAGTGGAAATGTAGAAGTGGGAATACGGAGATTTGTAGTTTTTTCTACTAGATCAGTAGGAGATTTCACCAACTGAACTTATCTCTGCTTACTGCCCAAGAGGGAATATTTAATACAGCCATTTCGGAACATGAGGTCGCCACAACCATGTCCTCCCTACACAATAGTAAATCCCCAGGCCCAGACAGCTACACGGCAGAATACTATAAAATGCTAAAACTCAAACTGGTCCCCACCCTCACTGACCAATACTATCCATAGTCCACCATATCCCTTCTTTAAAGAAGCTCACACGATTTTACTGCTCAAACCAGGGCTCGAAGTGGGGGTGTATACAGGGGTATGCCATACCAGCACTTCTCCAACTGTTGTAACTGAAAAACTTCAAATCTCCACTGACTTCCATTATATTCAGTGTTTCCATACCACTACTTCTAAATGTCTATATCCCCACTTCTAAACTTCCACTTCGACCATTGTCTCAAACCAAATAAACCAACTAACCAGGTCTCATCCTATTGGCCCATTACCCTCCTCAACCAAGATTTCTACCCAGTCTCTTCACCTCCCACTAAACGGGGGTTTGTTCAGGGCAGGAACTCGGTAAAGGCCTTGAGAATGGCAATAGCGGCCATTGTGGCTTAAATTAATAATTCCTCCAATTGTTGGAGTAATTGTTCCAGGGATGTTGCTCGTACTTGATGCTGAAAAGGCCTTTGATCAGGTCTCCTGGCCTCATCTTAGAGACATCTTCACTTTCTGCAATTTCGGTGAACCTTTTTAAATTTTTTCAACTTCCTGCCTCAAGCCCGTCCACGACGTTACTCAACAATGGCTGTGGAGGTGCCCACATACAACTCCACAGAGGTACCAGGCAGTGGTTGTAGCCTGGTCGTGGTTTGTAGCACTGATGTGAAGGATGCAGACAGTTACCCTGCTAATTACTTACCACTTATGGTCACAGGAGAGGAGCTAAGAGATCAGACAGGTCAGGGAGAGATCCAGGAGCAGTAGCGAGGGCAAGGTAAGCAAGGCAGGAGATGACACAGCAGAGGCATGGGCATACAGGGTGACAGTGGAGAATAGATGNGAAAGGTATGTAGCAGCCACAGCACATAGGGACAAAGAAGATGACAGCAAGGAACAGAATGGAAAGGCATGCAGCATGCAGAGGACATTGTACACAGAGGATGAGCAGAAGGGAACAAAGCAGGGACTCAGAAAAGAAGCATCAGGAAGCATAGTTAAAGCATTGCAGAGACATCATGTAAAAAATATATAATTTTACTATACATTTATTTTTACCATTGTAGTTGTTTTAAATGTTGGTGTAATAAAGATGACCCCATTCTCCATTTTCAAATNTGTGATTGAGTAACTGTAACCAATGTGTCTACATGGCAGTCATTAGGGTGTTCATTAATTAGAATCTTGCATCTGATCCTATGTTATTAGACCTGCAAAGTCAGTGCATTGTTGATCTACTGAGCCTTAGCTTGACTACCTATGACACACAGAGTCTCTCAAATAATAATAAGGTCAGTGTTACTGTTTGTGCACGTGTTCATTTGTAAGATTAATTGACTGGGTTTGAAATGTGGAAGTCTAATGATGTGTACTCTGCAACTGTGTAAACATGACGTAAAAGTTCAACCTTCTAGCATTTTTCCATCTATTTTGTTTTATGCACATTGTGCTTCCCTGTGAACCAAGGTTATAATTATTATAAAGATGATGAATAAAAGTAATCCTTGAAACTTTCCGTCAACAAACTGGGAAATTGGGACTATAATCATTAATGTATTTCCAATAAGTATTTAATTGAAAACACTTTATACAGGAACAAAGTTTGCAATATATTAAGCAAAGCACCATGTTTTATGTAGTCTCTATAATCTATGCATATCGTTTTACATTTCCANGTGTCATATGTGGTCATATGTGTAGTGTAAATGTGTGACCACAAACATTTCATAGATGTGACTGTTTATTAATTGTGTCAAGTGGTCGGATTAAATGGGTACATATTTTTAGTTTACTGTGTTCCCAGTGATAAAAAAAACCTCTGTGATTAGGTTGATGATGCTGTATTACTCTGTAATGCTGCATATTCAAAATGTCTGGGTTCCAATAAATAATCACACTATCCCTATGGTTAATACTAATTAACATAATCCTGCACTTAGGGGCCTTTATGGTGTAATGTACATACCGCCCAACATTTTTCAAGGTGAAAATGGAACTTATAAGCCCTGAAAAACTTTTCCACTTTAAATAAAATTNAAAAAATCCCAATATGCATTGCCACCAGTTTTGTCCTCTTATCGGGACAATGTAGAGGACATGGGGACATTTACCCAAAATCAGTACTATCCCGCTTTAATCAAGATAGTTGGGTGGTGTG
Source organism: Platyplectrum ornatum (assembly GCA_016617825.1). Lineage (NCBI taxonomy): Eukaryota > Metazoa > Chordata > Amphibia > Anura > Limnodynastidae > Platyplectrum > Platyplectrum ornatum. Next base: position 85,182 of record JABWIB010000833.1, on the reverse strand, counting down.
CATGAGCAGATTTAATGTATGATTTATCTGCTTGTGTTATTAAATATAACAGCATAGGTTTGCAGTGTCATTAATAAATAATGATGCCGCTGTCGTCTCTACGTCTATCACTTTCATTGATAGAAGCTTCTCATTTCTCCATGACATGATGTGTAAGCATTACCTTGCAGTTTGCACTGATTATAACAAAAACTTGTCCAACTCATCCCATGAAAATGAACATTGATGTATTGATTTCAGCTATAAAAAGATGAAAACCAGTGATCTTTTGCCCGTCAATGAAAAAGCATTTATTGTGCATTACAGTAAAGCAAAAGTAGTGTAGAATAGTGAGTTTTTGGGAGATAATACAAAGCATTTCACAGCACATCATTAAGGTGAAACCACATATCTTGACAATGGTGTAAACTTTACCATTAAAACACAGCCAGTGCTATTTATTCTCACAGTATGAATTTAAGTAGTTACCACTGACATACCTCTCTTAAACGCCAATATCTGAATNGACAATGACCTAGTTGTTTTCATTGTTAAATATAGGGGTTTACCCCGTCCCTCACAATCATCATATGGATTCTTTTACTATGTTTTAAGCAAACAGGAATGCCAAATAAGTGTAACTGTCATATTAGCTTACAGAAGCAATAGAATAACATATTAACAGGAATTAGTTGGCTATATATCATAGACATGGCCAAAGCTAAACCTTTACTCATAGGGTGAATTCACACGGTCATCTTGCATCTGTTTTATAAGCAGCCCTTTCTACATGCTCCGACTGAGCTTGTTTGGTTTATAAAATGAAAGACAATTAATTCCTGCAATCATCATGTCAGCCCTATTTACACAGAAACAGACAATCATGTTCACAACACTGACAATGCTTCATGAAGATTTCCAGCTTGATGGTCTCTGGTGTGAACAGGTCAGATNTAGTCATCACAGGAATAGATTATCCCTAGCCAAGGTGCTTATCAAACAGACGGCATACAGACAGACAGACAGAGCATGCTGACCCCATTGCTTTAAAAACAGATGCACCACCACTGTGTAAATAGGCACTACGCTTCATAACTAACAGGTAATGTGATGATATGTAACATTTCTGGATGTGCTAAAGCCATTAGGAGGTCATTCTACACACTGCCCAGTATTTATTTCCACTACGCTAATTGCTCTTCTGCCTTCGGACCATGAGAATGTAACAGGAGTTCTCAGTANAGAACATACATACATTTTATATCTATATATAAAAAGGTCAAATCAAAATAGTACTTTGTGTACAGAATTTGTAAACAATTCCCTATTTAAAGGTCCCCTTCTATAATGTCCCCTATCAGTATCAATTTGTAAACTATCTGACAATATCCATTAACTCTATGTAAACTTTCCAACTCTCAATCTTGCCTTGCTTACCTGCCTCAGCTGAGGTACTTTATGGAGTGTAAATATGAGCTCTGTCTTATAATATTTATAAGTCTCAAATACTCAAAATACTGCAATAAAAAAAAAACTAATAAAAAAAAGCAACAACAAAACAAAATTAGCCTAAAATGCTAACGGCATACAAGTCTGGTACATGTTAAGATATTGTCCGCTGCATCAAAGTGTCAGTGCTCTTGGCAACTTCTTTTTATAGTTTTTTGTATTTTTTAAGTTTTTTTAAGACATTTGTATTACAAGTTAAACAAATATATGGAACGGAAATTCTTTCTAATAATTTTACATCAGAGTCACAACAGGTTGTAGGACCGGTGCGTCATATACTGTGTTTAGCACCACACTTTATAATTTAGTATTCATTCAGATGGAAGCTGAAATGTAGGAGAAGAACAGCACTGGGACAGCAGGTGTGTTCCTCTTTCACTGAGTATATAGCGGCCCACCAGTGAGAGGAATGACAGTAGGGCTCCTCTGTTCTGTTGCTTCACGCAGGCAGCTGTGGTGTGTATGAAGTGTGCNTGTCTGTGAGGCTGTGCAGGTGATGTGGCCGCTCAGACGTTGGAGAAGGCATGGGTCTTGCAAAGAGGCTTGTCTTTTTTGGAGTAAAACGTCTTGCCTTCCAAGTTAATCTGACAGATCTGATTGAAGGAATGGAAAGGTGGTTAGTTTCTAGAGCCATGTTCTGTTCGTTTGGGACAACCATGCACATAAGTCTTATAGCTGGATATACATATAACATGTAGTAAAAAGATACACTGCACTTACAGCACACACAAAACAGGTGTCATGCCAGCTGAATCCCAGAGCTTCTAAGAAACGATCACCAGCATCAATCTTAAAATCACAGCCACGGCACTTGGTGCCAAACATCTTCTCATAATCTTTAAAAAACAAAACACAAATACTTGTTACTCCTCTAATAAACGCCTTAACAAAAAACCAAATGCAGAAATTTACAGTCAGCACCAGCAGGGATCAGCCGACTTCNGTTGTATCTTGGCCCATCCCATCNCTTATACAGAGATCTGACAGAATAAGGCCATGCTGCCAGGAGTGTGTACCGTGGCACCCTGGATCTGGTCCACATGTAATTACAACATACACTAAAGNTATCATGTCAGTAATAACATCATACCTCGTTCACAGTATGGTTGCCCTTCCTCCATGTAAAAGGCCCGGTTGCGGATGGGTGTCTTGCAGAAGGCACAAGTGAAACATTGGACATGCCATGTCATCTTCAAAGCATGCATTATCTCCTAATAGGGGGTCATATAACACATTACACAAAATAATTAAAACCAAGGAGCCAATACCCATAAACAAGCAATACACGCAGTATATTGTAAGACATATCACACAGCACAAAAATAGGAAATCATGTTTAAAAAATGAAAAAATAGACAGGAATTTCAAATGAAAACTGCAACTAGTACAAAGTTTCCAAACTCCAGTCCTCAAACTTTCCATTAGTACATAGTCAATGATGGGAAGTCCATTTAAGGGAATCATTGGGACAGGTTACTTGATTAGTACCTTATTGATTTTGAGTCATGGAATGATTAAATGAGATTTTTAAATGCTTTGGAAANCAACTGATCCAACATACTTCACCCTCAGCCTGACTTACTTGTCCATGGTAACTGAATGTGAGTTGTGGAACATGGACATGGATAACATTGGATATTTGTTGATGCAGCAGAGCTGACAGGTACTGCAACTTATGCAATCAGCTTCATCATAAAATATCTGACGTCTGCAGTTTCATTTTAAGCTACCCCTGGCTGTCAGGTAGAGAGAGATGATTATGCATGCAGTGAAAGAGTTCTGCTAGTGAGGAAATGCATATAACATGGGGAATAAAGTATTTATACCTTACCCTACCATAGTAAAAACGTGATTTACTGTTATTATTATAAATTTATCTTGTTTTCACTTTAATTTATTTTAAAGTGGCTTTATAACACATCAAGTATAAACTTTACTGTCATACTACTGATTAATGTAACAGTTAGATTTCAACAAGAGAATCCCATTATTAGAAAAACATTTATAAAAAGTATTTGTCCTAATAGAACAGAGTTTTATCATAGAAAGCGTTTAGAAAGGATAGTATGAGTGCTCACAAGCCCTGTAATCCTCTACAAGCTGAACGTAGGCTTTACTTTACACAAGATATAGTCAGCTCCCTTTAATAAAGTTTTGATCTCTTCTTGTGTGAGAATCTTTTGTGTCTAAGGTGTTCGTATTTNGAGAGTTTAACATGGAAAGAAGATGCTGTGATTTCAGGTACAGTAGATAAAATCTAACCATNAAAAATCTCAAATTAGCTTATTAGCTTGCTGCACGGCAATGAACACCACTATATGAAACACACACATTTTTCTGGAGGATTGTCCTAATACAGACATCCTGGTTACACATAATGCAATATGATTATGGACTCACCTACTGGAGGTGCCTTGACGCTGGGCAGGTGAGCTTAACCCCACATAGCTATATTGTGAACTAAACCTCCCCCTATATGTATGCGCTGACACATAGGGCCGATTCAATCCGCGTTATAGACTCGAAAAAGCAAGCGATCGGCTTTTTCACGTCTAAAATGGTTTCTCACATCTTTTCATACCCGGCACAATGAGGCGCGAGCTAAAAAGAGGAAGGCAGCGTAAAGGGGGAAAAACATTGCACCTAAAGGATTGAATTGGCTCCATAGTGACATATATTTTTTGGATTGGAGCGCCAGACTTTTTCTGTAGACATCTAAACCATCCTCATAACGATTATTAACATGTTCAGTAACACCCCTGTTTTTAAGTAGCTTGCCACCTATAATTAATAAAAGGGTTCNCTACAAAATAATTTCTCCAGTAATTAATAGCTGTGCATCAATGACGTGTGGATTAGATTTAAGCATAAGCATGATGCATAGCATATATCTCATAAAGGAAAGTTTCTGTTTTCTTACTTACAAATAATGAACAGTTTGTAGCTATCCAAGCTGCATATACCTATAGGNTGTACTCACCCCTGTAATCTTCTTTTTGCATTTGGCACAGTTGGGGGCAAACCGAACATCATAGCAGAGTGGGCAGAATATGGATCCTTTCTCCTCAAAGAATCCTCCTTCCTCCAGCACTTTATGACACTGTGAGCAGGTAAACTCCTCGGGGTGATAATAATTACCAAGTGCCAGCAGGTATCGCCCTCTGTTGAGGCATAATTACACATAGCATATATTGCATTGTTTTGGCACTTGGGAAATAGTGAAATGCTTAGAGTAAAGCTATAGAAAGCCAATGACTGAGATCTGAGCCGCCACTCACCGGATGACTTTGTTGCACTGGGAACAGATGGGGGTTTTGTCCCCAGTAGAGGCAGGCTGAGCGGCCTGAAGAATGGAACTGCGGTTCTGAGCTGGGGTCGGAGTTGCTGGCTGACTGTGCTTAGTCATTACGGTGGTAGTTTTATCAGGGGCATAACGCTCAGCAAATGATGGGTCTGTTGTCCAAGGAGGGCGCACTGCAGGTCCAGAGACAGGTGGGGGAGGTACAGGAAAATCAATTGTATCTGCAAATAAATGGCAAAACAGAGTTAAAAGCCATACCTAGACCTTATCAGTCACAATACACAAGGCTTTAGCCTTCTTAGTGCTTTTATGGAAAGCTGTCATCTTGTCATGATTGTCATTGTACCTTGACATGGTTCTCTATGGAGGATGGGCAGTATTGTAACAATTTACACATTCACTAAACTAAAATCATGATCTGAAACTAAGGGGAGGCAACTGAATGAAGATAAGTAATAAATAGAACAGTATTACATTTCCAGAGTACACATATAGGGCACCTTGCAATACCTGCAGGGGCACGNGCAAGATTTTGTAAGGGGGGTTTCTAAAGCTATATACCCTTACCCTCTACCCTTATATAGTGAACCATTCTTAGCCCCTATGATATAGGGGGTCTGGAGTAGATACACTATATAAAGTACATATTGGGTATATTCATACAATACTGATTTATATACATATTATAGTATAGATTAGTGTCCAGGAATGGGAAAATATAATGTATACTGTGTCACTCCTAAATCTTGATATGCCAAACATACTGTAGAATGCCATCTCACACCTCTAATTTACTTTATACAGTGTGACAGCTCCTAATACTCAATATAACCCCCATATAATACAGCAACATTAAGGGGGAGTTCTGGACAAACAGAAACCCCACCTGCATTTGCCTATGACCTGTGGCTCTAACTGATGGTTTCATATTGTCTTTNTATCGCTGCAGAAAACAATAACCTTTTTATTGAGTTGTCTACAATTGTAAAGTTTTGTCTCAGTGAAATGTCACCTCTGTCTGGTATCTGGATGGTGCCTACAGCTGTGAGTACAGTGTGTGACACTATAAGAAAATGCAGAGTACAAGATACTGCCCACCACAAATTCTGTTTAATATACTAGGTTCTGGGTAAAANGGATTTATTTTCCCTTCACATCCACTCAATAGCGGATACAATTTGGTGCTGTAATACTGTATTTGTGTTTCTGTGACAATCCCAGACATAATATGAAAATGTAANCGGTATTGTAGATTGTGAAATGTCACATGTGGGAGTGGCTGCAGCGGATGGAGCCAAATGAATACATTTNGATGATGTGGACGTAGTAATTAATGGGGATTTCAAAGAAATTCTAGTGCTTACTCATTACATTTGGACTAATTAAAGGGCAGAGCCCAACTTAGAGGCAGCAGATAACTAGAATCAAAGCATCTAGGCTGTAGGTAAGATTGTGGCTTTTAATACTTATAGCAGGGACCATATGTGTGTTAAAGACAAATGTTACTATATTCAGCAGCTAGGATTGCTTATTATATATATATACACATACACACACACACACATACATACACACACACACACACACCTATATAGGACCTCTTATACAACAACAACTTTTGTCAGAATACTTACCCTGGCCAGTCAATATATTGCTCTTCTCTTGTCTGTCAATAAGAAAAGACCAGAAGTTACAAGGTGGTAAATATGGTCAAGGTTACTGTATTTTGCATAGAATGCGTTAAAAAAAAAAAAGTATATTGTACAAAACCAAGTTTATTACATAAATAATTCACCTATATACAGTACATATGTATCCTGTATATATATATATATATATATTTGATATGTTTTATATTTATGGCATGCATACTATTATTCTGGTTTTGAAGCAGAATCCTGGTCAGAAGACAGCTATCTATACACACTGATGATAATTTATCAAGACAACCAAGGCATCACGTAGCACTACACCACTGGTAAATATACTTAGAAAGGTTTGCTGTATATATTTTGTATTGCTGGTATTTGAATGAACAGAAAACACTTTATAGAAAGCACTCCCCATAGTGTGTCAGAATCGATATTTGGCTGGATAGAGAAGTAGTAAAGGCTGAGGATCCGAATCCTCCAGATCCAGACATCCGCGTCGAACCACTGTTCTGACAGCTTTGTAGTGCAGGAAGCACATATGCTACAGTAAGGGCATGTTTCAACCATTAGATCCTATCCAGAATTAAGAGCCATTCCTATTTTATGTTCAGTGCACAGAAATCTTATGGCAATGTCCTGCTGAGTACAGTAAGAATCCAGCATGGTCGCTCCAATCGCAGCAGAAGCGAAAGTCTGGACCAAGTCCATTACATTTAGGCACGTACTTCCACTGAATATAGTTTGTAAAGATTTGTTTAGTCTACATGTCTCAGTTGTATCTGCCATATCATCCTCTGTGATCTGTATTGTTTACATTACTTTATCGCACATAACCAGTTTGTGAGCATGCATTACAACATCAAATCAATTACAGTTGCTCATGTTACTGTCTGGGCATCAGCACAAACACAATAGACAAACAACTGTAAACAGCACTGTACTTTTAGCAGATTGACACACAATACATATTAAGATTTTATTTTCCATTTTTTCATGTTTGTCAAGCATCATCGGGCGCTTATAGTATAAGAAATAAGGAATTGGCTATATTGTTTTGTTTTTTTTATTCCAAAACTCTGATCAAGACTGCAAAATAAACAGACAACAACCTTTGCCCTGTCTGGAAATGAAGTGGCTAATACTGAGGATTTTGTACCGCTGGGAAAGGTTGATCACACCCCCTGCACCAGCAAACATCTGTCACTAGCTTCACTGAGCAGAATTGCATTATAATGTGTTATGTCTTGGAGTGCAGTCATTACACATGCTACAGTACATAAAACGCACCTATTATTGCTCTACAGAGGAGTAAATATATGACTTCTAATAAATGTTCTGAAAAATAACTACAATATCTGAAACCGTATATATCTAGATAATAATAATGCCTTCTTCCCCGCCACATCACATCTATGCCACAACACTGCAGTTCCATTGAATTTCTGTAGTTAGGGGCTGTGCACAGATCAGCAGTTCTTGCACATTACGAATATATTTAAACTGCAAATTTATTCAAGAGCTGCTTGAGACAAGCCAGGACATATTAGTGTGAATCGTCTATGTAATCTTCAATGTGATTGGTATACATCATGATACAGATCCATACTGGAAATGCTTAAATCTCAAATATTATAATGGACAGGATGCAACCGAGTATAAACAAGTGGGAGGGGGAAATACAATCTCATTTTACAGTATGGTTGAGTGTTACCAGATTTCCCTAACACTCTATCCAGAGTTAACCACATCTTAGGTGAGGACAGCTCACACTGATTAGGGCAGGGAGAGGTCCACACTGATACAGTAGAAATCTTGCATCTAGTTTCGGTCCAGTGTCCTCAGGCCCTGCTTCCTCCATTATATGTCCACTGCAGATGATGTGGGATCGNGTTTTTACATTCCAATAAGACTCCCTGAAGTTCAGAGTCTTGCTGATGGTCCAGGAAAGTAAGCTTCACTTATGAAATTTTAGAATCTACAAAGTATGGAACCCCTGGATGGATGCCATCCACTTGTCCCATAGTCAGACACGACACCTGCACCTGCTAGAACTACTACATGACTTCTGCTCCCACTAAGACTGTCATCTGAGGAATACCAGAGCTTATGCCTTGTATGATTCTTTATTGAGGTAACATAATAGTTACTCTTTACTTTGTATAAAACCATAGCACCAGCATTTGTAAAGACAAACACAGAATATTGCTAAATGTATATATGTTTAGGGTATGTAGATTTCTAATTTCTCCTTTATTTTGTTTGGACACAAACTGGCAGTTCATCTCGCCTTCCTTTGGGGGGAAGGGGGCGGGGGGATAAAAAAAAGAGGCTTTTTACATTTACATAAAGAATAGGACTAGTATACTGATCCCCATTATGATCCCAATTCACCCAATTTAAACTCCATATATCTTAAATGTTTAATACACACCCAAAGATGATTAGCGTTCCTGCGGCTTTCATACCACATTTTTACAACCAGTGCATTATTTTTATTGATGTAAATGATACTTGATGATGTGAGATGTTAAAAAGGTGCTAATCGGAACAATATCATTTTTGATTAAATGTATAGTTTTTAAGAATATATTGCAAGGTTTAAAACAGACACAAAGACATATTTTAAACTGTATAAGAAAAAAAACACATCAACACATTCTGGCCTACATATTTTCCAAGTGTGCCTGGGGGTATTATATCCATACTGGGCCACACACACATTAATAATTAAAACCATTCAATCCTCAATGTTTTTATTATTGAAAATTCACTCCCACTGTACTTGTTTTTAGACATGGTATTTTCATTCGTTTNTTGTCCCATATTTCTTTTACGGTGAGAGGAAACATTCGGTTATGCATATGCAATTACATTGGAAATAAAGTCAAGTCCATAAATATTGGGACATNGGNACAATTCTCATATTTTGGGCTCTATACACCACCACAATGGATTTGAAATGACAAAACAAAAAGAGCTTGAACTGCAGGAATTACAATGGTTTCTATATATGCCTCCCACTTTTTAAGGGACCAAAAGTAATGGGACAAACTAAGCAATCCTAAATCTAACTTTAACTTTTTAATACTTTGTTGCAAATCCTTGGCAGTCAATTACAGTGTGAAGTGTGGGACGCATAGACATCACCAGGCGCTGGGTTTCATTCCTGGAGATGCTCTTCCAGGCCTCTACTGCAATGGTCTTCAGTTCCTGCTTGTTCTCGGGGCATTTTACCTTCAGTTTTGTCTTCATCCAGTGAAATGGATGCTCAATAGGATTCAGGTCGAGTGATTGACTTGGCCATTGCATAACATTACACTTTTTAGCCTTTAAAATGCTTTGGCTGCTTTTGCAGTATGCTAGGAGTCATTGTGCATCTGCACTGTGAAGCGCTGTCCATGAGTTCTGAAGCATTTAACTGAATATGAGCAGATATAGCCAGAAACACTACAGAATTCTTAATGTTGTCAGCAGTCACATAATCAACAAATACAAGGGAACCAGTTCTATTGGCTGCCATATATGCCCACGCCATGACACTACCACCACCATGCTTCACTGATGAGGTAGTGTGTTTTGAATCATTAGCAGTTCCTTTCCTTCTCCGTACTCTTCTCTTTCCATCACTCTGGTACAAGTTGATTTTTGTTTCCAGAACTGTAATGGCTCCTGTAGATGTAGATTGTTTGGCAAACTTTAATCTAGTCTAATCTAGTCTAGTTTTTATGGCTCACCAATGATTTACATCTTGTGGTGAGCCCTCTATATTCACTCTTGTGAAGTCTTCTCTTGATTGTTGACTTATATACACCTACCCCCTGGAGAGTATTCTTGAATTGGCCAACTGTTGTGAAGGGGTTTTGCTTCAGCAGGGAAACAATGGCATTTCTTGGTAGTGAAAAAGTGAAGGGGCATAATAAATGCACTATTAGGGCAGAATTGAACCCAAACCCATGTTTCCTTATTAAGTAAGTTGATGTGTACTGGCATCTCTTTACTACATACAACTTTATGAACCTTCATCATAACTATAAATCAGACCCATACTATACAGCCAACCCTTGTGTACCACAGAATTATCGGCAAAGACTTAGAATCAAAGTCAGAATAGTTGTAATGCTGGTATTCAGTTCAGGTCTCAGAACCTTAAACCAAGGGCCTGGATTTGAATGACCACAATTTGTGCATTTTGTTTGTATGCATGTGCACCATGGCTCACAATACAGATTCCTGCACTAAAAGTGTTTATGTTCAAATCTGATCGTAGGCAGTGTTGTAGTTGATGTTGTAGTGTTCAAGGGGAGGGTTGCATTTCACTTACATTAGCGACAATAAAAAATGGCTGATTTATTTAAAAATACTGCATGTGGAAATTGCCACTTCTAGCTACGTACAACACACACACTCCATATAGTATGTGTGTTTTTGTTTTTTTCTTTGGAGCTGGAAATGTTGGGTTTGCAAAACTGACAGGGGCACTCCACCACCAGCTTTTACAGAACATCTGATGGCATGGTAATGGAAGATGGCTTAATATTTCCATGCTCTGGATGTAGGTAAATGTGATAATCATATATACAGTCTATATGTATACAATATATAAAGGCATTGGGATATTTAAAAAAGAAAAACAAAGCAAAACAACCATACACCATACGGCCCTTATCGATTGATCTGGCATTCCTCCTCCCCTCCCTGTTGCCTGCCCTCTCGGCCGTGTAGTGCTTACCATTATTAAGTATGCTCATATTTGACTTGCCCTCCTTTGTGAGATTTCAGCTTACAGTTTTGCTCATATAAAAATAGTATAAATTCCTGTGACTTTCTTAAACTCCAACATGGGTTATCCAAGAACAGCTACTATTTTGGCTTTTGCTCTTATAATTCTGAATCAGTCTTATTATGTCCATAACCAAAGGTCATTAAACATTTGTTGGCAACTCTGCATGCTAAGTATTCCTTGCCGTCTCTTTATAGTTTGTAGGTAGATCCCTATTTCATTCACATATTAAAACTCATAGAACCAGATCCAGAGTAGAATAACAACATTTATCCGGATCCCTTCATGGTTTAACCCAAATGTAATTTTTCCCCTGGCTTCCTTTGTTACAAGCTGAGTCCTGTCCTATATTACCAGTGATTGTGAATGTGCACATGACTTATTTACAATGTAGCTAGAGTCATGTGTATAAATAATCACCTTTGCAGTATCTAATAAGTAACCTATAGAATGCGGCAATTTTTTTTGTGGTGGCTGGCCAAACAATAGCAAACATGCCATACCAGCTGCTTCTGTCTATAAAGTTGTCCTCGATCTGCATTACAGGAAAAAAATGAAATGGAGCCCCTTTAAGCAAACACCAGTATTAAATTCCATTTCCCTTAATTCCTTGGAAATGGCCTTTTCTTTGAGCTGCCTAATTTAGAATTCAGTGCCGAGGCACGGGTGTATAGCTGGTAGATACGGTGTCCTTTCTGTCTGGGAGGCTGAGGGTTAATTGACCACCAGCTTGCATCCTAATCAGACAACATCTGTGCAACATCTGTTGGGCTTTTGGACAGGAGGAGTGTGGGGGCAGACAAGATTACCTCCTAGCAGGAGAATCTAGGCACAAAGGCTGCTGCTCTCAGCTGCCCTGGGCTGCAGAGAGAAAGGTGAATTCTTTGTCACTGCTGGATCCTGTACAGAGTCAAAGCTTAACCCATTAACACATAAGGCCTAGGCTTCTTTGTGAGTTGCCCACACTTTAAGAGATAACATGTTGAAAGTAAAGATTGTTGAGGGAATTAAGTGGTATGTTCCCCAGGTACCTGAGGGGTTAATCACTTTCTAATACATTTCCAATTATACATCTAAAAGTCTAACTGTAAACACACAATGACTGGTTGCACAGAATGCACAATACACATTTCTTCCCAGCAGTTTCTGCAATTGAAATACAATGTAGTTAAAAAAAGAACGGTATTTGATTATTTTTTTTCAATATATATAATTCTCAACCCTAAAGCCCAGTGTCTGCCAACGTTTTACTGCAGTGCCTACTTATCTTTCATTCTTCCATTTGAATCCACAGGAGGATAACAGTACTTGTGCCTCTAATATGTTACGGCCTATGTGGTGCTGTAACATATTTCTAGAGCTCAGCTCCCAATTGTCTGCATGACACCAGTTATTCATAATGTTGGATAATTGCCCCATTGAAGATGAACATTTGAAACTTGGACTGAGTGGGACGGAAGCGCTACACCAGATAGTCAACTAAATGCTGATACAGGCAATTCAATCAAACCTTGTAGACAACCTCAAATTATAGTGCGGCACGGTCAAGCAAAAGTGTGCAACTAATGAGGTATAACCCTTAGTATTATCATACTACCTATCACAAAATGGTGCGAGAGCTCCTGACAGTTTGCGTTTTTGGATTCATTGTAATTACTTAAAGTTTATTAAATAATGGGACTTTCTTATAAGGGTTGGGGTGCAACCAGCTTGGTCTCAATGTTTAATTATTCCAATGCTTGGAATTGTCAGTGTGGTAATCTCTGCTCCAGGCTGAAACATAGAAAGTGACGGCAGATAAGAGCCACATGGCCCATCCAGTCTATCCCATTGTGTATTTAAAACTATACCAACCCGCTTTCCATGGAATCAATGTCGGCTACCATGAGGTTAAACTTGGACTCTTCGCCGACGATATGCTCCTATTTGTTTCAGACCCAACTGAATCCCTCCCTGCAATTGTCTCCCTTATCTCCCAATTTGGTAGCTTTGCAGGGTACAAGTGAATTTCCAAAAATCGGAGTTGCTCCCTCTCACTGCATCGGCTCACCCACGCCATCTCCCACCGGCTGCGTCTATGTTTAAATTGGCCTCCCGATTTGTTAAGTATCTGGGAATCCAAATCCCGGCGGCCTTGCCCTCTCTATACCACCTCAATTTCTCTCCTCTCGTTTTGGAACTTTGTCGCAGACTGGAAACATGGCGTTCGCTCCCTCTCTCTTTACTGGGTCGAGCGGCGGTCAAGACGGTCCTCTTCCCCAAATTGTCTTACCTGCTCCAAATGTTACTGATGACCTTATCCCCTTCTGACACTAAACGATTGAATAAGGCCTTTTCGCAGTTTCTCTGGCAGGCAAAAAAACCTAGAACGCGCTACTCTCGTCTCCAGTTGCCCAGGGCAGGTGGCGGTTTGGGTATCCCGGATGTCCCCACCTTTACCCTAGCTACTCATTTCCGATACATCTCGGACTGGATGCTGCAAAGAGGTACTTATGTTAATAAATCTTTAGAGGATGCCTTAGTTGCTCCTTTCTCACCGGCAGCGCTACTGCTTTGCCCTAGAGCTGCTCTACCACCGGGCCCACTCTCTAATATTCTCTCCAACATACCTACCGCGCTTGGCGTAAGCTTAATAAACTTTACAACCGAGACCCCCGCCACTCACTCTACGCCCCTTCATGGGGCAACCCTTCCCTCCATCCCAGCCTGGACAATGTGTCTTTCAACATGTGGCGCCGCAAAGGAATTCTCTCCACAAATTACGTCTTTGACCCTGGAGGTGGTATGCGATCTTTTTTGACCTGTTTCATCTCCCGAATACGCATTTCTATATGTATCTTCAGTTCCGCCACTATGCTTCCTCCCTGCCGCCACCCTTGCCTTTATCACATACTCGTGACCCCCTAATGTCGTTACTCGCTCATCTCACTCCTTATTTGAACACACTACAAGGTTTCTCCATAACAACCCTCTCCCCCTCCCTATGGGAGTCTAACTCTCTTCGAATCCCTCCCGCTGGGTTGACGGCATACCCCCC